>JAULBV010254811.1:0-11465 GCA_032358295.1 Pterothamnion heteromorphum | reverse complement strand
TTGTCGTGCTGGGACCACTGCGCCCAGCTCGCCTCTCGCACGACTTTGATGTCGACGCAGTCACAGGCGTTCACGCGTCGCCGCTCCCGTGCGACCCACGATCTCGCCTGGGTGGCGTGATACTGTAAAGCGGTACAGAAAATGAGACCAGTCTCAAATAATGTGACCCGCCTTAATCATTTTCCCCAAAATTAAGGCGATGCCAAATTAGCTTGCCGGCCCGCGCCGCAATTGTCAAATTGGACATTTCCAACATTCCAGATAACGCGATCTGGCGCCGAGCGCCATATGCACTTATCGGAACTTAATTTCCGCGCATTTCGGAAATCGCGAAGGGTCGCTTGTGGATTTCCCGCGCGCCCACGCGCTCGCGTCTCGGGCTCGAACACTAATTTGGCGAGCAGCAGAATATTACGTTTTTAAAAGAATGGATTTTTTTCTCTCTGAATCCGGTAAAAGTTATACGGTTGCACGCAGGAGACGCCCCTGAGTTAAATGGCGTTGAGATCGTGGCAATCGGCGCAGTAGAACACGAGATATAAATTCCGAGCCACAAAACCACAACGCAAGTCGAAATAATTTAAATTTTGCACCAAACTTTTATTTTTTTAAATTGCGCGCACTTCCTCTACGCGCGCGCGGGCCTTACGTGCCAAGTGCACGTCCTTTTCGCAGTGGTGAAGTGCCCAACACGCGCATGCCACCAGCAACCGCTCCTTGTGGGAGTTGGTGGTATCCCTTGCCGCACCAAGCGTGCAGTGCACTGCACTGCCATTGAGTTTCGCAGCGCGCGCGCGCCGTCTTGGACGCGCGTATGTACGAATAGTACGCCGTCTGCCGATTGCGCCGTCTCCCAATGCACCCGGGTGCATCGGCACCCGCCACTTTCTGTACCTGTGTGGGGCCTGCGGTCTCATGTTGCTCACCAACTTCTTGTGGACACAGTATTCCCCTCTCCGCCAGACTCTCAACCTTGTACCCCATTGAGGTACAGCATATTGCACATGCTATCGCGCAGAAATATCGAGCGCGTGCGCTTTCTATGGACATATGGCGCTGAAAACTAGTACTGAAACACGACGAGGCTGCGCGTGCTTGCAAGAAGGTGACTGCGCATACCTAGACTTCACGCTCTTCCCGATTCCATGTGGCGCGCGCTGCCTCTCCCTCCCTCCCTCCGACGGCATACTTCCACATACCTTCTCGTACGGTGCCGCCTTTCGAGTGCAGCACCATCGCGCGTAGAGCTCTCGCCCGCCATGTACGACCACGTCTTCCAGATATTGCGGTCGTCCGCCTTTGCTTCCGCCTGGCTCGTTCGGACGGCACACGAATTCTTCCTTCTCGTATCGCAATTTTCGTTCATTTACTTCCTCGCCACCAACCACAGCGATGAAACCCATCCTTACACATTACATTTGCGCCCTTCTAAAACATTCGCAGACACTGGCTTCCGTAGTACAACTCAGCAACGCAGCAGAACTTTGTTCTGCTCATCTGACAACGGGGAGTACCTCCAGTTTGATACACGTCGCCATTTCCCGGATCTCACGGATCCGTGACCAATTTCGGTGGAGCACTTCAACTGTTCGCCTCCCACTGCGGTACGTCATCCTGATCGTGCCGAATGCTGGTGCAACGAAGACAGCATACCCAGTCCCATCTGATCACCCTTCAGTGACCAGTTCTGGTGAGTACTTCTACTCTGCAGCTCCTACTGCGGTACTTTCTTCTGACCCGGATGCGCTGAAAGCGAATCCGCAGCTCGAACATGACTGGCAACATGATTATCACCTGGGGGGGACCCCGACTTGGTCGACATCAATCGAATGTTCCTTGCTTCCCATAAGAAGAACCCGTTCTTCAATTCCTCGAGTGTTTTCGGAGATTGCTCTGCTCTAGGGATATTGTGCTTATACGATAAGCTCATGTGCTTCTCATCGATCGAAACCCTCCAGATGATGACCAGGGAATCCCCATGATCCTCCATTTCATCTAGGCTGTGGTTGTGTAACTTCCGCGAAAGGACCTTCCCGCCGCCCTCTTCCTCTAAAAGAAACAGCTCGCACCCCCCCACTTCTCCTATCCCATCCATCAACAACGAGGCCTTCCCGCTCTCGTTCTTATGCAACTCACGTTGCATATGCAGAAGAACGTTCCGGTCAGAAGGTCTATGGGAATCGGAAAACGGGCTAAGCTCCTTGCACGCCTCCAAAGTTCCAACGGCACCAGATCCTTTTCCAGGCTTCAGTACAGGCTTCTCGCACCCCGCCTTCATGTCCATTTCGACATCGCGAGATACAGCACTCCCTTCACACTGGTCTGCAACAGAACGTCTTTCCGAAACAGGAGCATTCCTCTCAAGGCGCCTGGTCTTCCGACGCGTTACTCGACCTTCAGTGTAGTCGACTTCCAGGAGGGCGTGTAAACGTGCCTGTGCCAGACGAAAACATTCTGGGTCCTCGTCTGTCAGAACACATTTCCTCCCAGTGCGAAGAGCCGCAATAGCCGTCGTTAGAGTCCCAGCATATCCATCAAATACTGCACCTCCGTCTGGACAGAACGTCGTCATAAGTTCCACAAGCAGATCGACATTCTTCTCCTCCACGCGAACAATCTTGCGAGAGTCAGGGTAGGCTAGCTTCGGGGAGGCCACTGGTATGTTATCAATCACCCCCAACCTCCTCTTCATTCCACACGGGATGTGGTGATATGGGCTCTGTAGGTCAGCCTTGAATCCGGATTCATGAATGCCTGGGTGCTTCGCCAGAACCCCAAACTCAGTAAAGCTCTGAGGAAATGACCCAACCTTTCTCATTTGTCTGCCTCGCATGGATTTGACCAGGACATACATGCTTTCCCACACGACCATGCCTGCTTTCTTCAAAGCCGCTTGCCATTTCGGCGTATACTGTGCGGACGTGAATATGAAGACATAGCCGCCGCGCTTCGTAGCGCTCTTGCAGAACTTTGAGAACGACTCAAACTCTTCGTCCTGTAACTCATCCTTGTAATTGCGACCTGAACCAGAAGGATTTTCTGGGACGCCAAACGGAGGGTCTGTGAGCACGAGGTCGAAGCATTCAGCTGGTTCCGACCGTACCGTTTTTTCGTATGTTTGCCAATTCATCTGGTACGCCTTAACACCAGCCGTCATCAGCTGTTCCGTGATGGAGACAGCGCTGGAGTCATGTTCATTGCCTTTCCGTTGTTCGTATCTTGCAGAAACGAC
The DNA here is from genome assembly GCA_032358295.1 of Pterothamnion heteromorphum. Lineage (NCBI taxonomy): Eukaryota > Rhodophyta > Florideophyceae > Ceramiales > Ceramiaceae > Pterothamnion > Pterothamnion heteromorphum. The sequence goes on along the minus strand of JAULBV010254811.1, from coordinate 8,233 downwards.
ACTTGATACCTTGTCTCCGTTTGCAGTCTTGTCGTTATCTGTACCATTTTCTGGTACAGGAGTTGCGCTCGCATTGGCTGGTGCCTGTGGAAGGGGATTGTCTGGAGACTGAACCGGCGGTGGACTGCTCGATACATCTTCTCCAGCTGTTGCTGCGTCCTGAGGAAGTCCTTCCGTCGAATTTTGTGCATTCTGTACAGAATCGGGTTTGGGTTTGCAGAATGTCATCCTGAACTTGGCCTCCTTCTGCGAACAGATGTCGGGGTACGTCTCCCTGTACTGAGCCAGGAGGGATGGTAGAATATCGGAATCATTTCCGCTGTTTCCAGCAACTTCCTCGTCAAGACAGTTCCCCCTGAGCAAGTTGATCTTGTACGTTTGTAGCTCGAGGGGCCAAGTTGAGGTACACAGGAACTTTTCGAATTTCATGGCCTCCTTGTCGGCAAGACTAGCCTTATGGAACTGATCGGTCATGATCTTGTACGAACATCCTTTGAAGTTGTTCTGTTTGCATATCAGTCGGAGCCGATGAAGAACGTTCAACTGTATCCTGAGTCCATCCACTCCTTCCGCATTCATGAAGCAAGTAGCCTGCTTAATTGACGTGATGTTGAGGAACGTCCTGCACATGCGACAGTCCATGAAACGGTTTGCGACGTGGGGGTCCTTCCTCCCCGGGTGCCCTTGAGGTAGGAGGGCTGCTGCAGCAGAATATAATTCCTCATTCATGATCTCTCCGAGAAGCTCTATAACTTCCAACGGTAGTCGCATTACAGTTGCCGCTTTTTGACGCACAGTATCCTTCGCACCATTCGAAGAACCATCGTATGCCTTTGCTACATCACTGGCAGACGGTTTATTCTTCACGTTGCATTTCAACAGTCCTTGGTACTCCAAGTACAGCCCGGAAAATTCGTCGTACAGCGTTATCTCCACCCACGCGTCATCGGAATGCTTGGAGTTCTGCACTCTCGCGAGTTGACGGAGCGAGGTCAATGAACAGCCAGACCGCAGGACACATACATACCATTGGAACGCCTCCCATACGTCGGGTTCGTCGGACTTGAGCTCTCTTATAGCCAGGTTTCGGATATCCCCGTCTACGATTCCGTACCACACCTTCCTCGACTGAAGCTTGACATCTGCTTCTTCCTTGTTTAACCCCTGTGACCTGAAGTAGGATGTAATGACATGGCGATGCGATCCATCGAGTTCAATGACGATGGCCGCGTCTGAACCTGCGGAAACGTTGACTGCATTAGTCACTGTTCCATCTTGAAGGTCACCCCTGAAAATCCGCTTGAAGCGCTCAATCATAGATCTCGACGGCTTCCTCATGCGCACGAAAGGAAGACAAGCAGACTGATCGATTGGGCGGATTACCGAACCTTCCATGATGTCCCCGAAAGCGGTTGTTGCAGAACTTCCTCCTGACACAGGCTTGCTGCATTTTTCCTTCGAAGTGACGGGAACGTTCTTCTTCCCCATATTGTGAGCAGGGGCGGAGATACGTACAAAGACCTTGACGTCAAGTCCGAGTTGATGTAGATGTGCGTTGTCTTGATAGCTGGTTTGGGTGTTGTGTTTTCCGGTGATCAAAAGGCAGGAATGGATCCGGCTGTCTGCCGAGTTCTCTTGTACCGAGAGACGGACGGAATGGCCTGCACTGGGCGATGAAGGGGGTGTCGTTGCTTCTCAATGAAGTGGTGGGTGAATGCTGACGGTTGTGAAGGCTGAAGGGGTTGTCGTTCCGAGCCGTTGTCGTGGGTGGTGATGGCGATGAGATGAAAAGGCGGGGCGCATCCGATGGGGGCGTTGCAGTACTGTACACGTTTCCTCCGGCACAGGTTTGATCCGACACAGGTTTGATCCGATAGTAACCCTTCTTCCAGGTCAACATCCCTTGGGACAATATATTGGCCCGGAAGAACCGTACACCAGGACGCCACGCAAGTACGTAGGGTCGTATTGTTTACCTGTAACCTTCGTGAATTGTACTGTATCCTCCCGGGGGCTTACCATGTGAAGTACTTATTCTGATCGATGTTCGTTCCATATTTCCATCAGCTTTCCAAGAGGTGCATGGCCCGATACGAGCTGTAACGTTTATGAAAGTTGTACGTTCAGGGGAACGCATCGGGATGAGTACAAGCTGCTTGAAAGTATTCAAAAACTTCATGTGTACTGCATGTCGATGTACAAGACGCATCATTGATATCAATGACTTATCTGTGAGGTACGGGAAAGAGAACATATTGGGTCGGGCTTGAGTTTTCTGTGGAATTCCAGGACGGCCGTGGAGCACAGTGTACCACTGCCGCAATAGTTGATGCAATCGAAGAGTTGTGCGTCCCCACTGCATGGTAAAAACCGTAATTTTCCATGTCATTTTATGCACAAAATCTAGTGTTTAAGTAGATATGAAACACTGGAATCAACGTACTTTCTAGTGCTACGGTACCCGACAGAACACTATACTTTTTAGTGTTTCATGCTTTACCGTATTGAAGGTGACATTCCATTGTAATAGTACGCCACTATCTTAAATAGTGGAGAAGACGTCACTATTTTAATCCACATGGTATGGTAATGGTGCATCACCACCTTACGTAGCACCGCTCTAGCCATTAAATTAATCTATATACCATTTTATTACATGGTCACGTGAATTACGGAAGAAAGGGAGCCCCGTATGTAAAGGACATTGCGTTATAATAGTGAACCACCACCATGTATTAGAGGAACATGCACATTTATAGGCACTATACGTCGCAGTTTTAAAAGGACACGTACGGATCGTAGTGTAACATGTGTTCTTATGAATGTCTCTTGTTACAGTAATAGGTCGGTCTGCGTTTTTATTCATGGTTGCATGTTGCCATAAATAGTACACAGGAAATCTTCGGAACCATTTGGACATTTTCAGGAACATTGCGCGCTGTCTTAGCAAAGGCGCATACCATCATAAATTGGAAGACGATGCAATTAATAAGATGTCATAGGACGTACGTTCGTCACCATGTGGATATAATACATGGACACGTGAGTATAAATAGGGCGACAACCCGTCAATGAAGACAATGTGGTACGGAATTAGAGGGTCGTGGGGATATAGTAGAATGGCATGCCATCCTAAGTTACATCCGATTATACAGTACATAGAACGGCATATCACTTAGGTAACGTAACACGTTATATACGTAAAATAGCATGACACACTAAAGGTACGTTTCAATTAACGTAATTAAAGCGAAACACCAATTTAAATAGTTTCTTGCATTGCACGTGGCCGTCACTATTAAAGCTGCATGGCTCAATAAATATAGCTGGAAGCAAGCTTATTTACGTTTCTGATACGGATTGGGTCACTGGCGTGCGGTACTATACCGTTCTCATGACTGCATGGCAATTAAATATGAATCAACCCATGTGCGGTGGGTACCCGTCCTCCCTCCCGACGATGCTGTAGTCGCCGCCGTCCAGAACCCCTGAACTGTGGCGAAAATCCACCCCCCGTCCGCAAGGGGTACATGCAGTATCGCATACATGGAAGACTGCAACACGCCGCACATGACGCCCCAACCTTAGTACCGCAACAGGCGATCCGTCCACGGAGTACCCGATTGATCCCTTCCTCATCTCCCGCACTACGCACCATAAATCTTGGGCGGCCGCTGAGACTATTCCTGCGACTGCATAGTATAGGAGGCAACTGTTGGCACCTTCCGTTGGTTCGTTGATGACATGTCGTTGCCCATCACTAACGCTTGTTACCACAGATAAACAGCACTCACGTTGAATGGTGTGATGAGGGTATGAACGCCGCCTGCTTGACACATCACTGGTGGCGATCAGCATGGAAGTCTTGTACCATTTCAACTTGTCCTTGAAGTTGCTGTCCTGCACGAGATACCAGTTCCGCAGAATGGTGAGGCCTTCCTCCAAGGTGTCATCCCCGGCCGGGTACGTCATTGCTCCGGAAACTTCCCATTTGTACTTGCGATGTACCGGACTGTTGATCTGTCCACATGATTCCAGCTCGTTCAGAACGGGTTCGCTGAATGCATCCAACAGGGCCTGTTCGAAAAGCTTTTCAAACGTTGATCCCGGCCGGGTTCCACAGTCAACATGTATGCTTGATTCGCCTAACAATAGACGCTTCAAACCCAGCAGTGCACACTTTTTCTCCTCAGAAGTCCCATTTTTCCAGGTTTGGAAAAGAACTCCAAGCCTTCCAAGCCAATCGGAAGAGATCGCCCGTTCTACGCCAGTGATGTGGGCGTTCGGGTGTGAGTTCAATTCAAGCCACCCCTTGAACTTCCGATGAGTCATTTCTAGCAGCAGTTCGCTGCAGTTTCGGACATGGCCGTAATTACGTACTGTCAGGACGCAGAGCTCCAACGCCCTGTGTGCGTTTGGTTTGTCCAACGTCTTGCCGGCCGGCCCGATACGACTGTACGTTTCACTTGCAGCCTCAATGTACATCCGGGCAGCTCTATGTCGTTCACCGTGAGCATTGAGAACGCCTCGCTGTGTGAGGTAATCCCGCGCCTGCGGACCGTCCACGTCAACGGATGGGTAGTAGTGAAGTAGCGCAACCAGTCGCTGCAGTTTCTGAGGAAGTAGAAATGTGCCGTTTCCCGTTCGATCGTACTCCGTCATGAATGCTGGAACGGAACACAGCAATAGACAAAGCTTCGTGGACATCGTGACGCTTCGGAGGCCCATAAAGGAACCTTCCTTGTTTCTTAAGAACTTGCCTTGCGTGGGAAGTCCATTCGCGGCCGCGTCAGACGTTATGCGCAGCTCAACATGTAATCTCCGGGAGGTCGTACTGAGCTCCTCAAAACATACCTCTAAGACGTTGTCAATCAAACCGCTTACCAGATGATCCGGTGCAGCGGCCGCACGTAATGTTGAGTCGAAGCCAACAGGTACGACGGAGTGCCCATCATTCAGAAGTTCTCGTCCCTCACCTTGGCCGAGGTCTCTAGCCAGACTGACAAGCGGACGTTTTTCTGTGGATTCCATAGGTGCGTTCGCATATCCTAATTGCCGAAGGAGGTGGTCGTCTTTGACACAATCTCGTATTGCTCTGCGACGAGCATCAAACCGGACGGTGCCAAGCCTCCTGCTGTGAACGCTGGCCGAGTACAATCTCGTACCATACTGGGAGGTCGGGTTCTGCCGAAAAGAGCAAAAAGTGCAAAACGCTCTTGCGTTGTGACCTCGCACGTCCGTGGTTGCAGTGACGGCGGGGTAGTCTCCGAAGAATCCAACGGTATCTAGAAAAAGACGTACTCGCCTCCCATATGTATCAACAGCAGGGAAACCCACCTTCGCACCTCGGACGAGATCCTCACGTACGAGATCCATGACGTCGTTAGTCGATTTCCCGTCCGGGGTCAGAGAGATCACTCTCGTTGCGCAAGTAGATCGCCTGTTTTCCATAGACTGTCCCAGAGGTAGCATATAAAAGCCACCGACAGAACGAGTATCGGCCAATGATTTGTGCTGCTTGAAGCCGTCTGCATAGAGGGCGAGACGGTATATGACGTACGGGATTCCGGACGGAAGTGTACCATGGTTCTGTTTTCGATTGCCTTCGAAGTACGGGACAGATCGGCGGCCGCGACGCCACGTCGGCAGTCGCTGGACAGTTGCTTGAGCGAGAACCTTGACGTAGACAGAATTATCCGCACTAGTTGCTGAGGCTAGTGTCACCCAGACTAGTCGTTCACTTGGCGCACCCTTTGCGTATCCCACAGCTGATCCTACGAAGATGCACACTTCATCAGTTCGAACTGATGCATCCGGCCGGATAAAAGCAACCACATCTCCAGGATATAAGGTCAGCTCTTGCTGACATACCGTGCCCCTGATAGTTGCCTGAACATGGGCAGTAGAACTCGATGCTTCATTCCCTTGAACAGTTCCACCTGAAGTCGTAGGAGTGAACGGCCGTGATTGTATTGCATTGTACACATTCCTTTCTGCACTTGAAAGAAGATGTGAGTCAGTGACACAGATACTTCCGCGAGTGGCACCGTTTCCAACGCACCACAGTGTGCGGAATATACCATCGACGAACGTTTCTTGGACTTCAGCCGAAGTAGGGGGTCGCGTTCCTTTCATCCAGTAACCGCTTAGCTCGTTAGCACCTTTCCCGGCCGGTGGAGCTTGGCAAGAAAACCGCAGCGTGTCTCCTGACTCGCACGGGCAAATGGCGTCATCGTACTCGGCCCACATGACTAGGTCCGTACCAATTGCGATGCTCCTGTTCGTCACAATAGGGCTACTTTCGAATGAAAGTGGATCCGGCCGGGATGTTATCTCATCTCCGAACACATCTTCGTAGAATGGGTACGTCAATATGTCAACCTTTGCCCAATCGGAGGGCAACACAAGCCGTACGCAGTCCCTGACGTCCTTCTTTTCAGCGTTGACAGTGTTCACCCAATGTTGCGTAGAATGCGCCCGCAGTGTGTCTTTCAGGTGAAGAACGGAGCTCCTCGGAAAACAATGAGTAATGAGGTCCTCCCACTGTGTCGTTCGCACGGTCTTGTAAGTCCGTAGCTTTATCCGTCCGTTTGCAGTTCGCAAGGCCTGCGCGAAGAATGCGTATTGTTCAGCGGTTAGGTTTCGTCTTCCAGCGAAACAGATGTTGGAGAGCATTCGCTCCCATGTTACGACACGGCCGATGCGCTTCACCAATACCGAAATTGAAGGTGAGCTCTGCGGTCCCTGTGCGCCAAGATCAGTGCTGGAACTTTGGATATCATCCTGGCCAGGAAACAGTTCTTCTTCATGGGGTTCAAGAGGAACACTCCGAGATCCATCATGGTCACTGTCCGGTTCATGGGGACTTGAATTCCATGTAAGAAGACCCGGGCCTGGTTCCACTTCACCCGATCCTCCAACTCGAAGAAGTTCTTCGACCGAATCATCACGTGGGCCCAATTCATTGGTTTCGGGATTTCGTCTGCCTCACAGTCATGCTCGCTGACAACGTCTTCGTCAGCATCACGTCGTACCGTCCCATCCCCATTTCCGCCCGGAATCTGCACTTCCGTGTGATGTCCTTGGCCCGCTGAGTTCTTCTCGTCCAGGAGCTGGGACGCACGGCTTACGGCGACATCGGTCCTATCCACTTGGCCAGAAGTTGGATACATGGAGCGACGAAGTTTGGCTGCACGTTGCAGGCCGTTCGTACTGCTTCTCCCTTTCCGCGACCCTCGTTTTCCACCGTTCATGAGGAACCTTGTTACCTTGCCGTACTGGTGGATGTCGCTGACAGGTATGCTTATCCGGCCGGGATGGTAGACAATTGACAGTCCTTGCCCAGGTCGCGTTGATTGCAACGCCGGATATGGTTCTTGAACGCTTGCCTGTCCGTCCGGATCGCGGTTGAGGGCGATACCCAACCGGGTTCTGGAAACAAAGTCAGTCGTCGCCGTCCTCTGATTCAGAAAGATACTCTGGTACTTCAATGCTTGTTAGTCCTTGGCGTGGTAGGCTTGATTATGGTACCTGGCGCAGGTGTTGACATGCGGTCAGCACCTACCGTGATATCCTTGACTACGGTATCCGGCCGGAGGAGTACTTCCAGCGATCTGAAGGTTACGCGCGGCGGTCCAGACCGAGGTGCTGCAGTGTTCCAGACTTGTAGTTGTACATAAATCTCCAAGACCACTCTACCGCGAATCTTGTTGGGTGAGGATACCCGGTTTGGTCCTTGAATCGTAGAACGTTCAGGTTGACAACGTCACACAATGCGTGACGTGCCTCGTTATAAACCCGGCCGGGTTTCTTCACTATCCTCAGTGTGAACGCCTAGATACGCTTGCAGGTGTGTTGTATGCTGTGATCGTCTTCTCGGTGTTGTATGCTGTGATGGGCTTGTCGGTGTTGTCGCTGGAGTTGTTGGATATGGTTGTCCGGCCGGTCGAAAGTACGGTTCGGGTTGGGATCTGTTTGAAGCTGAAGTCGGGGTTCGTTCACGATCCTCAGCGTGAAGGATCAGACCGGCTTGCAGGTGTGATGTATCCTGTGATGGGCTTGTCTGTGTCCTCGCTTGAGTGGTTGGATGCAGTGGTCCGGCCGGCTCGAAGAAAGTGACGGTTCGGGTTCAGAACTGATTGAAGTAGACGAACGGCCGTGGTGAGAATAGGAAGAGCAGAAGGGTATAGCATGCAGCATTCCACGGGGTCGAGCGTACTTCTGAGAGTTTCCG
>JAULBV010254700.1:0-11468 GCA_032358295.1 Pterothamnion heteromorphum | reverse complement strand
ACACTAATCATAATCTTCTATTACTTGTCGGAGCAAAGGAAAAGCAAGTAACGAATTTGTTGAACCAGGTTAATCAGATTTCAACTAAGTTTGAGCAAAAAGAAAATGAAGTTATTGAGATTTTGGCAGAATATAGTATTGATATTGAAGAAATGAAACAGTCTGTAAATGACAAAGAAAAGGCATCTAAAACGGCATTAGAGGAAATAAAAGAAATGGTGCAAACGCAAAAAAGTACATCAAACGAAATTAATAAGGAATTTCTTTTGATGTACTTTGTGGGAGCTGTTGCTCTTTTGATTAGTTTGGTTTGTCTAATTTTAACTGTCGTTCAATAAAAAAGTATTTTCTAGCTTCATTACTTAAACCTCTCAAATTCAAATAATTTATACCTAATTTAAAAGCATCTCTATAATTTTTGTTTTTTAATAGTCCTTGATAAAAACCTTCTGCAAAGTAAATACAGGCATCTTCTGTTGTTTCTTCCAATATTCCAATTACACAATTAACATTATTACTAATTAAAGAAGCTTGTATTTTAGATATTACAGTATTAAATAAAACACATTCTACATTATCAATAAAACTTAATAAATCAGATAAATGATTTCCTTTAATAGTTTGAGCATCTCCAACTTGATTATGCAACGTTATCCCATTTTTATCATTAGTACCTGGGCCTGAAAAATGTATAATTGTCGGCTGTTCTTCTAATAAAGATTGTTGTAAAGTTTCAATATCTATATCTAATTCTGCAATAATTTCACAGATTTGATTTTTTGAGTTCTGCTTAACAATTTTTCTTATTTTCCTATATTCTTTGCCATACATTATTCTAGTCATATCATAAGGACTAGAACCTAAAAATAAAACTTTTACATCTTCTGTTTTTACTTCATTATTATTGATACTTTCATTTTGATTTAACTCTATGTTCTTTATAGCCTGTAACCATTGCGTTATGGAGTTTACAATATCTAAATATGCTTCATTTCTGTCTCTCCAATTATAAATTGGAATGTTATTTTTAGGTAGAGATTGTAATTCAGCAAATGATGACCCTTCAACATAACACTTCTTTACTAAAATAGGGATAACTATGGCTTTGTTCTCTGAATGCAACTTCATTGCTACTTGCAACTCATTTTTATAGAGCTTATTTGATGATAAATAATTTGAACTTATTAGTAGCAATATCAATTGTGAACTTTTTATTTCACTTGTTGTAATATCTTTTACATTGTAGCCTGCTGTTATTTTCTGATTACTCCAAGCGTCTAAAAGACCATTATGTTTTAAAACAGCTAAATGTTTTTCAAGTTCAAGTAAAAAAATTAATTCTTCTTGAGCATAAGAAATAAAAATCTTTAAGGTTTTCAATTTGGACATATTTTATTATCTTCTAGTTCTTATTGTTTTAAACAAGTTTTGTTGTTCTGTATTGTTAGTTTTTTTAAGTATATTCCAATACATTTTTTCAATAAACTCAATAGATTCATTAGGAGATAAATCTTGAATCATTACTAAGGAAACATCTATTAATGTTTTGTCTAGCCATAGCTTTTTAAAATATTCTATAATTATTAAAATCGCTACTAAAATTGCTAAAAATATCCCTATAACTGCAAAAAAATTGTTTTGAAAGGAAAAAACTAAAAACAAACCGATAATAAATGTAAAGCCAATTAACAGAGTTGCTATAACAACAAAGCTTTTATTTACTTTTGATTGGTTGTCTAAAACATTTTGCAATTTATTTTTTTCCTTGTCAGTAAATTCTCTTTTATCTTGAGAACCAAGTTGTTTATATTTTAATAGTCCTTCATCTTTTAAATAATTCTCAATTGCATATTTAGCATCTTTCATCATTTGGTAGTTTTTAAAAATTCATCAATGACTATCCTAGAAGCTTCTATATAAGTTTTATCCTCTTTTGATAGTATTTCAAATACATACGAGTAAAAGTATAACCACAAAAATGGTGTAGCTTTTTTAGTCGTTAGCCTAACTAAACAATTAGGTTTTTGCTTTCTAATCTCTAAAGCTAGATTATTAGGATGACATACACATAAGTCAATAATACCATCAAATTCATAAGGAATTTGCTCTACAATATTTGGAATAGAAACAAATTCTTTATAAAACTCAACACTATCGTCTTCCCAGTGAGAAAAAAGTATAATTACATCATACTTAGAGCTTGTAAACAATTCTTTATAACTATCGAATGTGAGATTGTAAATAACTTTTAATCCACTAAGCTTTAGTTTTGGCTCTAAGTCATCTAAAAGACTAATAAACTCATGGTAATATCTATTCCAATACGAGTATAAGTGAACAAAACTGTTTCCCATATTTCGTTTATATTCCTCAAATTTTACTTTAGATGTGAGTATAGGAAATCCAAATGCTAAAACACAGTTTTTCGGTTTAGTTACCTTACCATTTGCCATTACATACTACTTTTTTTTCATTTTCAAATAAACCGTCAAACCCAAAAATAACACTTCCAAATTCATCTTTTATACTTATTTTAAGTTCATCATCATTTGAACGAAATCTTTTTGTAATAGCTTTTTTGGTTTTTTGCACAATATCTGAAAATGAAGAACCTTTCATTTTCGTTACATTTCTTTTTAACAAATTCTGAAAAGCTTTTTTTATCTTTTCTATTTTAAAATTTGATGTAATTGTTTTAAGTTCTATTTTTGCAGTAAAGGTTTTACCTCCTATACTATAAATTCCATTGTCTTTAGGAATAATATTCATTGGCTTAAATAAATACTTTTGTAATGTTTTTTCTGGAAGAATATCAACTTGAATATCTCTATCAACTAAATTCATTTGAGTTCTAAGATTAAATTCAAACGCTTCTCTTTTCTTTTTATTAAGCCCTTCAACCTCAAAGTAAACTTGTTTTGTATCCTTTACATTACTTTTGACATATTTTTTTACATCAATCTTGGAAAGCCAAGATTGTCTTTTAAAACTTCCATCTCCATTATATACTATTATATTTTCCAAATCATCTTCAAGATAACATTTTAAAATAGTAGATTCTTTATTTAGTATATTTAAGTCTCTTAGCTCAATACCTCGCTCTATATTATTTAATAAATAGGCAATTCTAATAGAATTTGGATGCTCTACACTAAAAAGCTTTGCTTTAGTATAAGCCTTATCTAAATCACTTATTTGCTCTATTTCTTTTATACCTTGTATTATTGTTGTCTTCTGTTCCAAGCTACTTCGTACACTTCTGGCACGAAAAATATTATCTTCTTTAGTATATTTTGATTTTTGTACTAAAAAATCAAAATCTCCTTGTTTAGCTTCAATAATAAGGTTAGAAGGAGTCGTTCCTGTACGCTCCAACACATCTCCCATTTTATTTAATACATATTCTTTTTCAACATCTCTTAAAGATTTAAAATTTACCGACTTATCTCCTCCTTCTAATATAGGTATTTGAAGGACTTTGTCATCAACATTTATCACAATATTATTCTGTTCAATGAAAATTGAACTTGGTTTTGATGAATTAGTTACACTTGTAACAGATTTCAAAGAAGAATCATAAACAACTACCTTTCCACTAACATTAACTTTCTCTTGAAGGCCAAATATTGTAAAATTGTTTTTTGAATATTCTATATCAAATTGTTTTCTACTCCAATCATCTCCCCACATGGACTCATTATAAAAAGAACTAGGTAATGGTTTTCTTGGTTCTCCATATACTGATAAAGGTGTATCAATTATTTGAAAAAGGCTATCTTGAGAAATTGTTAAAGTTATATCTTGGCTATAAACATAACTTGTACTAAATAAAAGTAAAAATATATAATTTTTCATAGCGAATTAGTTTTGGGTAAATCTGTAATTAAATGGTGAATGTATATGACTAATGCCAATCTTTTTATCAATAACTTGTATAAACTCACCTCCAACTACTTTGTAGGGAGTTATAGTAAAATTGGTATTATTCGACTGAACTTGAAAGAAAACATCATCTAAATGAAAAATACCTCCCATTTTGTTATTGATTCTAGAATTTGGAACTTGGTCTAAAATATAATTCCAAACATCTTCTCGTTTCTCATACCAATTATTTAGCATTTCATTTGATTTGTCGTCGCTTGCTTCAAATGCCCAACCTCGCAAAAACGCATCTATTACATAGTCTTGATTATTACGAAGCTTTAGTTTTTCCTGCGTAATCTTATTTTGCTCTAAGTATTTTTCTAATTCATTTTTCGCCTGATATATTTTGTCAATAAAAGCTTGTTTTCTCTTCTTAAATGATTTTTTATCATTTTTTACATCAATACTCCATTGTCTTAAATCACTAATTAATTGAGGGTCAGTATTTTTAACAACTTCAGGGTCATCCAAATATTCAAGTGCTTCTTTAAATGTTATAGGTCGTTCAAATAATATATTACCATTTTCATCTTGTCTAGCAATAGTAAAACCTTTGGGGGGTGGGCGATAACCAATCAAAATATCACTGTTTTGATTTATGGAGTTATTCTCAATTGACCAATAAGTAATTTCCCAAAAGCTAGGTTCATCATTACTATTTTGATATTGTTTAATTTTATTTATCTCCGTTCTATTTAAATTGATTTTATCTGACAAAAAATTAGATTGTTCAATTATTTGGCTCTCGTATGATTTATAAACTAACTCAGTAGGAATATCTCCAAACAATGATTTTGGTACTGTAAATTGAATTACATTTCCATTATTAGTATATTGAAAAGGGGCGATAATAGGATGATTACCTATTTTATATTCTACCAAATGAGTATCCCATGTATCTGTATTGTTCGCATTTTCAATATGATTAGTAATTAAATTCAAGTATTCATTATAATTTTGATACAAGATAGTTCCAACATTAACTTGGTCATTATAACTACTCTCAAGCTCTAAAAAATTATTCTCCATTGACCGAAGTAAATTATCATACTCCTGTGTCCATTTTTCGCCTGCTTGCAGATGATAACCTATACCATAAGAAAAAATAGCAGTTTCATCATCTCCTATTTCTTTAAGCTTGTTATATACTTCAAGAGATGCTATTTCACAAACAGCTTTTGTTGCGTGTCCAGCAATGATAAAACCAACATACTTACCTTTATCTTTTATAAACCATGCCGTAATTGGTAAATTGTTAATATCATAATTTGGAAGTGTAGTATAATTATTAAATTCAATTCCGTAAATTTCTTCTACTTCTCCAATATAACGTTTACCCTTATTTTGAACAGAACTCAATCCATTAGGTATTTTTAAATTTATATCCAAACTAGTTATATCTACATAAATTGAAACAGGCTTTAATTGCTCCTTCCATTTTAGTTCATATTCTACTATCAATGATGATTCAGGGGAAGCAATTGCAAAAGCTATACCTGCTTGTAGAGCAATTATTTCAAGTTCATTAACATCCAATGCGTTTAATTCTTCAACAAAATTACTTGATTCATCTTTTATTGTGTCTTTCATTGACAATATATAACCATTATCATTTATTAACATGTCTTTTCTTTTGTAAGTAATATTATCTCCATTCGGCGAAAGAATAGTATTCATTAATAACTCTTCATCTGAAATAAAAACTATTTTTATTGGATTATATACGCTATATCCATAAGTTTTATCATTAGAAATTTCTGTTATTAAAAACGTACTATCATTTAATAAAACCCTATCCTTAACATCAACATTTTCAAGTGAATCTTTTGATTTTGGTAAGGTAATTTGAAGAGTTGGAACATCAGCAGTCTCCTCATTTAATATTAATGAAGTTGAAGTCTCTGATTCCTCTGCTTTTTTAGAAGAAAAACAAGACATTTGAAAGATACTTAAAAGCAAGAATAATACTGTTACTAGAGGGGGAGAGTTACGTTTGTATTTTAACATAATTTTGATATTACACGATTAAAAAAACAAAACCTTTTTACATAAGAGGCATCATTCAGACTATTTCCTTAAAATCAATTTAAGAAAATAAAGAAATGTTAAAAGTTTGCATATTATTTCAAATCGAAGATATAAATAATAATTTAACTATTCAAGTTTTAAGATATTAAAACACTTTGATTAGTTTATTTTTATCATAGTTTTGTTTCTCTTATTTAAAACATAAAAATTCTCTATTAGTAACGAAAAATAAATAACTTAGACCAACAGACGTTATTTCAATCGGTATTTGGTCTAAATTATTTATTTCGTTTTACTTAAACAAAAAACGAAGGTAAATTTCATCATTTTTTACCTTCGTTTCAATATTACTTCAACTTTTTCATATCCTTTTCCAAATCCTCAAGACTCTTTTTATACTCCAACTCTCGCTTTTTATCCTTATATTTTTCATATTGAGTAGCAGCCATTTCCTTTGCTAACTTCGCAGTAATTCTTCCAGCATGATTCAATACTTCTCTTCCATTCAAAGTCAATATAGCATTCAAACGCTTTTGCCAATCGCTCATATAAATCACTTTATTTTGTCGAGCTTGTAATTCGGCAAAGGCCAAAAACTGTTCTACTAATAAGTTCAATTCTTTAATTTCATTCTCATTCAAATAATTTTTGGATATAGAAATATCTGCTTTACGAATTTTTCCATGAGGTGCATTTTTCCAAGTCGTAAGTCCCATATTTTCTTTTTCAGCATTGGCTCTTTTGCTAATGATTTCCGCAGCCGTTTTTTTGCTAACTGCCCACAATAATTTATTCTGAACCACTTTGAAAAACTTTATCGTTTCTGTTGCATTTGCTTCATAATCAACACTCGTAGCATAAATATCTTTTACTTTCTGATAAAATATTTTCTCACTACTTCGTATGTCTCTAATACGCTACAATAGCTCATCAAAGTAGTTAATATTCTTCCCACTTTTCAAGCGTTGGTCATCTAAAACAAAACCTTTAGTAAGGTATTCATTTAATTGTTTGGTAGCCCATATTCTAAATTGAGTGCCTCTATGTGACTTTACTCTATATCCAAGAGCAATTATAACATCAAGATTATAAAAATTGGTAGGCTTTTTAGCAAATTCGGAAATTCCGAATTTCTTCATTGTATTTTCTTCCAAAAGCTCTCCCTCTTTGTAAATATTTTTTATATGTTCATTAATAGTTGATACTGATTTTTGAAAAAGTGTAGCAAGCTGTTTTTGAGTGAGCCAAACAGATTCATTACCTACCTGAACCTCAATAATAGGTTCTCCACTTTCGTTTTTGTATATTAAAATATTTGAATTGTTATTTTTCATTTTATCTTTGTTTGTTTCGCAATAGCATAAATCTAAAAATCACTTACTTTTCAAGTACCTATAAAGCTATAAACTCTTTGATAGCAAAATGATATTCAGTTTTGCCTTTCTCTAAAAAAATAAGATATAATTTTCTGATTTATAGCGGAATGTGCTTAATATTTATTAATTTTGCTATTCAAGCAACCATAATTATATGGTTAAATTATCTTATAACTAAGATATGCACAAAAAAAAAGTATAAATCATGTAGGAGTGATTTATACTTTAACTAAACGAAATTTTTGTTTTAACCGACAAAAGTGGATTTCGTTGAAAATATGTTGTTTACAAAGGTAAATCAATTATTGTTTCTTTGCAAACTTTAAAGTAAGAAATATTCATAAGGTATTCCTTATAAATACAGGAATACCTGCAAATTTGTTGCACAAATGCAAGAATACCTGCAAATTTGTTGCACAAATACAGGAATACCTGCAAATTTGTTGCACGAATACAGGAATACTTGCAAATTTGTTGCACGAATACAGGAATACTTGCAAATTTGTTGCACAAATACAGGAATACCTGCAAATTTGTTGCACAAATACAGGAATACTTGCAAATTTGTTGCACAAATACAGGAATACTTGCAAATTTGTTGCACAAATACAGGAATACCTGCAAATTTGTTGCACGAATACAGGAATACCTAAATCAATGCTCTTTATATTTCAACATATCTTACCAACAATAACCTTCCTTTTCGTTTAATATTTTGACGCATATTGTCAAAACAGATATTTCTATGCACAATCGTGTTATAGGAAACGAAGCTAATTTGTCTGTAAACGACAAACGGCAATCGATTCCAATGTCAAAAATTGATGCTAACGATATAAAAGCATCTTTAGAAGAAAAACTAAATATTTCTAAGTCCAATAGCTTTCCTATTGAGGTTTTTACTCCTCAAATTCAGCAACTCATAAACGAGGCCGCCGAGAATGGATATTGCAAAGAGTATGTAGCAGCCAGCATATTGGTTACATTAAGTGTTGCCATAGGCAATAATATTTCTTTGCAAATAAAAAGAACGTGGATAAAAAAATGCAACTTATGGCTTTCTATTGTAGGCCGTAGCGGTTTCGGCAAAACTCCAAGTACCAAAATAGGAACTTATCCCTTGCGAAAAATTGATACAGAGCTTCAAAAAGAAGTTACCTATTTGGACGACAAAAACGAAAAGCAAGCTCCGACAAAAGATGCTGTAATAAATGATACAACTATTGAGGCTCTAATGAGAGCATTGATAATTTCAGACAAAGGCATTTTATCTTTAAATGACGAATTAGCAGGATTTTTCAAGTCATTGAATAAATACAGAAAAGGAAATGACATTGAAAATTACCTTAGTTTATGGTCTTGCGAATCGGCTAAAACCAATAGAGTGTCGAGTGAAAAGCTGTTTAATGAAAGTCCATTTATATCAATTTTAGGAGGTATTCAGCCTAAAATTTTGCAAGATATGGCGGCCAATAATGGAGACTCAAATGGTATGCTATACAGATTTTTATTTGTATTTGACAATGATTATTTACGTCCAAGTTGGAGCGAAAATGACATTTCAATTCATAGTATAAATCAATACGAAAAAACAATAAAAGACTTCTATTATAGCACATCAGAACATACATTTGTCTTTTCAGAAGATGCCAAAAATATTTGGAATAACTTTTATAACAACGAAAATCAAAAGATAAATAACAGCAAACACGACAATAATAAAATTTGTGAATACCTACCTAAACTCATAGATTATTGTGCAAGATTTGCTATTATAATACAATGCCTACAAGATGCCGATAAAGAAAAATTAAGCAATTATATCACTTCTGAAAGTCTGCAAAAAGCGATTAAATTAACACGATATTTTGAGGAAAACGCTAATAAAGCTTACCAAATCATAGAAAAAAATAGCGTTCCAGATTATGTTGAATTGGCCGCAGATTATTACAAAAAAGGCTTATCATTTAGAAAAATTGCAGAAGCCTTACTACCTATCAAAAAAGTTTCATACATCACAATAAGAAATTGGTTAAAAAAATATCCTAATACTTTCAATACTTGAAATTGCTGTTAAGCTGTTAAGTCTAGTATATAAAAAAACAAACAATAAATAACTTAACACTTGCTTTACTGTTAAGCTGTTAAAGGGTGTTAAGTTGGTAAACTTAACACTTTTAACAGCTTAACTCATTGATAATCAATGGTTTATGAGCAAGTGTTAAGCTGTTAAGCTGTTAAGTCTAGTATATAAAAAACAGAAAAAATGCTATAAAAAATCTAAAAAAATAACTTAACAGCTTAACACTCTTTATATTATTATTATAATAAGCTGATAATCAACGAATTATGTATAAATTCACTGTTAAGTTAAGGTACTTAACACCAACTTAACAGCTTAACAGTCGTTAAATTTTAAAACAAATGGTAAACATGAAATATACAAGGCCATTTTTGCCTAAAACATCAAAAAAGCATCTTTGTCCAAGTTGTCAAAAAAGAAGGTTTAAGCGATATGTAAGTCCTCAAACGAATGATTATATACATGAAACCTTAGGAATTTGCGATAGGATAAATAACTGTGGCTATCATTATCCACCAAGAGCATATTATGAAGACCATAAAATTAAATTTGGAAGCGATAATAGCATTTTAAAATCTGTAAATTTTGATTTTTCAAAGAGTGTCAAAATTCAAGAAGCTAAACCGAAAATGTTGTTGTTTGTACCCAAAAGTGAAGTATTGCAGACACTTGATAATTATAAAAATAACAACTACATTCAATACTTGCTAAAATTGTATGATGTTAAGAAAGTGACAGAGATGATAAAAGCTTATCAGATAGGTACAAAACAAGGCAAAACAGTTTTTTGGTATCGAGATAAAAAGCAGAGATTTCGCACATCAAAAGTGATGCAGTATGCTCCAGATGGCAAACGTGATAAGGCAAAACATCCATTTTACAGTCACACATCGAGCAAGGGTTTTAAATTGTGTTTGTATGGCGAGCATCTTTTGAGCAATAATAGTAAAACTGTTGTCATTGTCGAGAGCGAAAAAAACGCAAATGTTGGCTTTTTAGAGTATGGAAATAAATTTATTTGGCTTGCTAGTGGTGGAGCAAACGGTTTGACTGACGAGAAAATCGAGGTGCTAACCAATAGAGATGTTATTCTCATTTGCGATTGTGATAAAGCTGGCCGTACTAACTACAACAAAGCGAAAGGTAAGCTAGAAAAAATATGCAGCAGCGTAAAAATCATAGATTTATGCCAAAACTTAGATGATGGTTTTGATATTTCTGATTTGCTCTTTGAGGTAAAAAAACAAGTTCCAAATGACAGAAACGAAACAGATTGGCTAGATGCTACCAAAAAAGCCTATAAAAAGCTAAATAGCACCGAAAAACAGCTTTTTAACGCTTTTTCAGACTGTTATATCAAACCTATCATTGCCACGATAGGAAAGCAAAATTTGAGGCTTGATAACGATTATTTTGCTTTGAATTTACTGCTCATAGATATTGCTTTGCATGATGACAAAGATACCGTAGAATCGTTTATTTTGCGATTTTTGGAGTGTTTGGTGCTGTTTTGTGAAAAATACAGGATTTCCAACATTGAATTTGAAAATGATATTTTAGAAGCGTTTTTATTTTTGAGGAAAAAAGGTTAAAAAGTTTGTTAAGTTGTGAAAAAAGAATAACTTTGCATAAGTATTAAATTTATTTTTATGTTTAAGAAGAACAAGAAAAAAAGAACAAGTATTGCAATTGATTTTATGGTAATAGATGCGATTAGAAAAATGGCCAATAAGCAAAATCGCTCATTATCTAACTATATAGAAGTGTTGTTACAAAAGCATTTGGAGGAAATTCAAAAAGGAAAGCAAAAAGAAATAAAATAACTGATCTAATAAAAGATGACAATGGAAACAAAAACAGTGTCATACACATCAATGCCAATAACCAAATTCCAAAGGATCCAAAAGGCTGATGAACAATATATAAACATGGCCAAAAGATTTCTGACAGAGCAGGAATAGAGTACCTCCTATTGTTATTCTTGATCTTAGTGTTGCTACCTGCTGATCAGATAAAATGCCCGAGACTGTGATGCTCCCAAGAGAGGAACCACTTAG
>JAULBV010254589.1:0-11469 GCA_032358295.1 Pterothamnion heteromorphum | reverse complement strand
CGATAAATAGTGCTAATTGTCATATGTACTGTACGCCTAAATCGTAAGAAACCCTAAGATCGTAAAAGCAAATCATGTCGTAGTAAGCATTTCCTGTTTGTATTGGTAAACCCCTAGGTTCGCTTCTTCCTATGCCAGTAAAAGGCGCTTCTTTAACGGTGGGAATCTTATCCTGGGGGTGGCGCTCTAGTTCAGCAAAGTCCCTGCGAACTAATAGCCCGTTCCACTGCACGACACATTCGCTTCGCTTGCAAACGAAGCCAGAATAATCGCATGTGACCAAATATTCATCGTCCATTGGCTTGTGTGTACAGTAGTCGAACGGTTGCGCCCGCAGTAATCGAATTGGTATAAATCCGAATAAAGCGAGGGTTGCCGTTGAATGTAATCCACTTGCTAGCCGTTACGCCTGCATTGCCGCTAGAGTCAACCAACCACTGCGCAGTATCACCCGCGTTTAAATCCGCATTGGTAGACTGGATGTCGAAGTTTATAGTGCCGGTGACAATGATCTCTAGCGCACCAACTCCGCCGCGCCAGTTAAGCGCTTTAGGGTCGGTGCCAGCAGCAGCGATTAGTACCGCATCAGTGTAAAGAGTGTTGAAGGCCATGATTAAGCCTCCTTGGTCAATACGCCGCGTGAGTCGGTTAAATGCCAAGCGGTAACACCCGTAGCACCATAACCAGAAGCGATTTTGATAAAGTCGCCTTTTTTGATAGTCGCAGTGGCTAAGATCAAATCTTTGTTCACTACAGCCGAACCAACCGCCGCAATGCCATCAGCAGCAACAGGTGAAACCTGAATCTGGCCGCCAGCATCAACGCCGGTATAGAAGAAGGTATAAACCACGCCTACCGCAGTAGCTGGAAGGGTGAAAATAGATGTGCCTGATTTAACTTCGTAGCATTTGCCTGAATCGCCAGCTACCAAAGTTAAGTTTCCCGCAACTACCGTTTTGCGGTTACGGTCAATGTTGCAACCATCAACGCCGTTTTTAAATGATGTAGCGCCCATAATAAAGCCCTCAATTGTGGAAACGTAAAAGGGGGATTGCTCCCCCAATTAATTAGGTAGCATTACTACCGTAGATACCGCGTGGATCGCTGTAGCCAGTACTAAAACGCATGTACGCTTTGTAGCGGGTGTTGTCAGACATAAACGCCTTATCTTCGCCGAATTCCAAAGGTGTACGGTCGTAGTAGGTCAAACCTTCTTCAGCATCGGTCATAATGAACCATGCGTTAGTGTTTGCGTCCAAGTATGGCGATGTAACAACGCCGTTAGAAATCGTACCCATGAGCACGTTCTTGTCGTTGTCAGCAGTACCGCTACGCAAGCTAGAATTTAATACGCGATCAAATTCAAACTTGTTATTGGTGTGGCCGATCAACTTCGTAGCACGTAACTTAATAGCTAAACCGCGATCATCTTTAGCGCGCATGATTGTCTTCAACATATCTTCAAGAGAAGACTCTGAAAACGCAGCAGCAGTGATAATGTTGGAGTAAGTACCACCAGACGGACCATTGATATGCGAAGCCGAACACATCGCAACACCGTCACCACCAGTCATCGCAGAAGAAGCAGAGAACGCAGTGTTATACAACACATGAGTACGAACTTCTTTAGTGATATTCATTGAGCGATTTAATGCGCGAGCGCCTTTTTTGTAATAACCGTATTGGTTATCATCTTTCGCTTCACGGGTAACAATAAATCCCTTACCGTATGCCACATGTACGAACTTAGGCGCGAATGACTGACGGAAAGAGTCAAGAGTAATATCATCACCCTCGGTCTTAACGCTTGCCAAGCCCATGTTTTCCATCTGAACGGTGAGTTCATACGCCTTTGAAGATGAATCAGTTTTGTAAAGCTGGGGATAAATTGGCTCCCATTCTTTACTTGCTGCGCTCCATACCTTCTTAACGCCTTCTTGCAATAAACGTGCGGCTGAACCGCTAGTAATTGTATTTGACATGGTTATACCCCCGCCGCGCCAGTGATCATTTGAGTAGAGTTCAAGCGTACCAACGCACGATTACCAAGCACGCCAGCATCATCAGGAAGCAATGCAAGAACTTGGAAATTGAGCGTATTGGTAGTCGCAACGCCTGTAGCATTAACGTTCATGTTTGAAATAGTTAAACCGCCCGATTGGGTGGCAACAGTTGCAAGCAAGTTTACGTTAAGGCCTACGTTAGCAACGACTAGAGGGCCGTTTGATACGTCTGCAATGTACTCAGCGCGTGGATCATCCAATACCAAAGCAGTACCAGCAGTAGAAGCCGCAAGGCCGCCCGCATCAGTGAAGTTTTCGGTTGAAAAGTCAGGAACAAAGCCAGCAATTTGGCCAAGTAAAGGAGAACCAGCCACGCCAATATCTACTTCGGCTACGCCAGTTGTTGCGTTTGCAGTACCAGTAAGGGCAACGAAGTCGCCAATAGCCAGTTTGCCAGCATGACCAGCGGCCACACCGTAAGAATTTACACGCCCATAAACTCCATTGAGTCCTGAGCCAGAATGCTTGATCGCCATAATAGCAACCCTCCGCTAAAAATTGATAAAAGAATGTGTGATCTCTCGTTTCAAATTCCAGCGAAGGCTCGCTGCCTGAAAGTGTGAGCTAACTACTAAAAGGGTCAGTTGTGACCTTGATTTTGTTTGCTTCACCGTTCGGCGTATATGACTCTAACCCTTGAACACCAAGTGATTTTGAATCATCTTCACCAATACTAGCACGATAACGCGCCATCCGCAACGATTCGGCCTCATCGTAATAGCTTTTCTCTATAACCATTAGGTATTGAGTTCTGCCGCCGCCAGTTGGGCGAGAGTAGCGAACACCTTGCGAGTCGGTAATGAATGCCCACCAGTTAGCCAGGTAACGATCAAGCGAACCTTTGCCATCGTCTATCTTCCACTCAGGGATAAACCCATCAGGCACCGCCCCTGCAGGAATCGATAAGTTTAAATCGTCATTCTCATTGGCTTGGCGTGGGCGTGAACGGTCACCAAACTCGATATTAAACCGATTCTCGCTGGCTTCTTTGTTGCTTTTGTCAGCCGTTGAGCGTGGGCGCGTTACTTCTTTCGATTGTTCAATCATGATTAGTTACCTTTGCGTGATTCTGAAACGGATTTTAAAAACTCTTTCTCGCTTATGCCGCTTGGCTTGTAGAACTCATTAAACATATCGCGTTCTTCGCGTGTGCAGTCTGACATTCTCAACCCTACCGAATCCGAACGCGACACCGCGCCGCGTGATGGACTGTCAACCATTGAGCGAGAAGCAACCCTTTTCTGCGCTGGCTCATCTTTGTGCTTTGCCAGCTCTTTATCAACCATGCGCAAAGCCCCTGCAATCGTTTTGCCGTCACTCATAGCCTTGATGAATACATCATTAGCGACTGACTTTAGCGGATGGTCAGCGGTTAGCCATGCGTTTTCCTCGTTCCACTCTTGAACCTCTGGGGGGATACTGGATTGCTGCTGTACCGGCGCTTTAATCAGAGATTCTTCTGTATCAAGATCTCTTAACTGCCTGTCAAATGCCTTAACTGCTGTTCTGTCGCCAACGTCAATAGCATCATCACGGCGACTTTCTAAATCTGCGCGCAATCGTGTAATTTGTTGTTGCTGAAGAAATGCCACGTTAGTTAATCGGCGGTTGTCTTCTTCACGCTCTGCGCGTAATCGCTGGTTTTCTTGCTTGAGCTTGCTTGTTTCGTTAATGCGTTGCGTGCGCTCTTTAAATACTTCTGGCGGCACCCATAGCTCAGCATCGCGGCCTTGGGCTATCCAATCTTCTTTGCTGATATGAAGCTTTGGCGCAGGCTCTTTAGGCTCTGGCTCGCTTGGCTTATCTTTGTCGTCATCGACAAGCTCGCCATCAATAACATCTTTTAAATCGTCATCTTCTAGGTCAAACTCTTGTTCAAGCTCTTGTTGGTCTAGCATAAGGGGTTCCCTCGGTTATTTAAAAATCTGATTTGCTTACTTCAAACTCACCACTTGCAACGCCTGAAACTTCAATATCGGGGATGAACTTAAAATCTTTGTACTCTGGAACATCTGGGTTAAAGCCTGCGAATCGGTTGTAAATCACCACATCGCCCACTTTTACGCCCCAAATTTCATGCGCTTCCATCTTGTAGCGTGAGTCATTAGTTGGATACTTGGAATGATCACAACCAGCCACACCAATAAAAGCAGTAGGGCCAATATCAACAACACGACCAAGACCGATAGCCTTATTCTCACGCTCAGCATCCCCCAAAATGATACCGCCCGCGCTTACAGTCTTAACCTTTACAGGCTCAATCAATAGCTTATGGCCTGCTGCTTTAATCGTTACTGTCATCTTCTACCTCCTCTGGTTTCCACTCTAAAACTTTATCTAAAATCTCTATCTTGGCCTTGCGGATTAGCGCATTCATGCCAATTTCTTCTATGGTTTTGCCGAATCCGTGGTTTTCAACGTGAGACTTTAGCCCATTGCGCATTTCGTTTAAAAATGAGCGAGTAACTTCATTGTCTTTCCAAAGTAGATAAGCGTCTTTATTCAACGGCATTGGTTACTCCAAATTCTTGATCGTAATTGTCGCCAGTCGCCAGTGTTAGCGCCTTATCCATCTCAGCACTAACTGCGCTAGTAATGGCAAGACCGTTGTTTACCTTCTCTGTTAATGCCTTTTCAACGCTTAGCAGTGTATCTGCATTGATCTTGCGCACCTCGGCCAGCATCTTATCAATCGCTGCCAATGTCTCTTGCTTGCTTGCTTCAAACTCTGCGTCTTTGCGCTTCTCGCCAGCCAGTAGAATTTCAGTCTGCGCGGTGAGTAGCTTCTCTTGCGTCTCGGCCATCTTGTTTGCCTGAGCCTGCTGTTGCTGCATAGCTTGCATCTGCGCCTTGTCTTCTGGCGACATTTCGGCTTCGTTCGGGAATATCTTATCGGTGTTTTCAGAGCCAATGCGGTTGAAGTAGTTCTTAATAATCTCTACCGCGTTACCGCCCGCTTGAATTACTAGCGGTACTTGTTGAATCTCAGCTTCTGCCAATAGCATGCGCTGCATCTTGCTTGATGTTTCGGGGTTTGATGTGCAAGTCACATGAATGCCGTCTTCCTCAAAGTCCTCGGCAAATACCGCT
Source organism: Pterothamnion heteromorphum (assembly GCA_032358295.1). Classification (NCBI taxonomy): domain Eukaryota; phylum Rhodophyta; class Florideophyceae; order Ceramiales; family Ceramiaceae; genus Pterothamnion; species Pterothamnion heteromorphum. The sequence goes on along the minus strand of JAULBV010254589.1, from coordinate 6,316 downwards.
TCGTCATCGCCCACTATCTCCATGTATCTCGAAGCGTCAAAATAGTCACGATCCAACAAATACAAGATATTGAATTCTTCCGCCATCGAGTCTGCAATCATTGAGTTATGCGCGGTTTGTTTCAGCATTGACTCTTGAATCATTGCAAGTGCAGTAGTCGGTGCGGTGTTGGCTTGGATGCCTGCGTCTACGTTAGCGCTGAATCCTCTAGCCTGCTGCTCCATCATCTGTAGGAGCATGAAAAGCATCTGGCTTGGCTCTTTGTACGGGAATGGCATAACCGATTGCATAAGCTCTTGAGCGGGCACATCTGTTTGAATAAACTCAGCAGGATTGACAGCGAACTTGCCGCCTTTCATCTTAAAGCCTTTAGCTACCCACCCACCGTTCATCGTGGCCAAGTCGCCATTGTTCAGCAGCGTGTTGGTGGTCTTATTCACCCCCATCGACATTGAGCCGATCAAGTGATAATAGCCAACATCCAGGAACGTACCGTCAAAGCTAGGGATCAACCCGTACTTAACCAGAATAGGCATAGGCTCAATGCGCACGACTTCAAACGCGCTTAGGTCTTCGGGGTCTGGGTATTCTGGAGCTATACCAAACTCTTCTACATCTTCATCAACTCTAGCGCGCTGTGCTTTCTGTGCATCTAGCAGGCGCATAGGCTTGCCGTCTTCAAACTTAACAACGATTGAGTCAATAGAGTAACGGGCAACGATGCGGACTACGGTAGTACTGCCAACGTGAACAGTAACGATATAGGGTTCTTCAACTCCATCATCGTCTAGGTCTAGCCAGCAATACTGCTTATAAAACTTGTCGGCATTGTCTTCTGTGTTTTCAGCATCGCTTGCCTCATTGCCGCCATGGTCACGATCTAGCCCATCTGCGTATATGTCGCCTTCCCATATACCAGACCTAACGCGTAAATCGAATTCGGCTTTGGTGAATGCGCAAACGTGGGTAAATGATCTGCCCGCGTTAACGTCTGTAGTATTTTGGTTGACTATGAAGTCAGGCCACTTAATAGTTTTTGCCACGCAACGGCCAAGGGTGTCATCGTAGAACACCTCTTTAAACTTTGTGCCTTCAAGTGGTAGCGAGTAGAACAATCGTTTCTGATCCTTTCTCCACTCCGGCATCTGGTAATTGATCTGCCAATTCAATAGCTCTGAGCGCCTATCGGCCTTGTCGTACTTCTTACGCATGGCTAGGCGCTTTTCTTTTACTGTTTTTTCGTTAGCCTGAATCTGTTGCTGGAATTGCTGAATGACAGCATCTAGCTCAGCAGTATCTTGACCAGCCTCTTTCATCTGCGCCACTTGTGCGGCTAACGGCTCAAGCTCTGACTTTAGCTGATTGGTCTGTGATGCTTTGCGGTCAATCACCGCCTTGACCGTTTCGGCACCGATAACATCAGCACCCACTAGCTTTAGCTCTCGCATTACCTCGACACTGGCGCGATTGCCGAACGTGTTAGCCGCCTCGGTGAGGATTGTAGATTTAAAGTTAGCAGCACCAGCCCACGGCTCATTGCGCGCCTTGAATTCAGGCTTGCATAACTTAATCCCCTCAGTTACGCATTCTTCCCACTCTTTCATTGTGGTTTTATCTTGATCGGCTCGCTCAATAACATCGCGGGCGATCTTGGCTAGTTCGTCTTTATCTAGCTTGCTTACTAGGTTGGTTTCGCCAACGTAGCTAACGATTGATTGTATTGTCATGATTTGTACCCAAGTGAAATGCGAATCTCGGTTTTCCAATTCCTTCCGCCAACTTCTTTATATCCGCGCAAAGAAATATCTTCGCTATCAATAAATCGAATAGCCGCATAAATAGGCTCTCTAAAAACTAGCAGTTGGCGATTCAATGAATTCAAAGCTCCCATTTCAGCCTCTACATTGTCTCTGCCAGACGTATCAACAGAAACAGTATGCCAATATGACTCGTTTGGGATTATCTCTTTCAGTATTTCGCAATCTTTGAAATGGTTTTTTATTGATCTTTCTACCAATTCGTAAAATGTTGCTGAATCGTAGTCTATTGTCATGCCCACTTTCTCCAAGTGCGGTTACCAATGAAATTTATTGCTCTCTGCAATCGTGAAGGCTTAGGAAGCATGTTGCTATAGCCATCAGTGTACCGCATAAGCACAAGTCCACGATCTTTAGCTATGCGAAGTAGATCATCTAGCATCTCTTGACCAACTTCATCAGGGTCACGAAGTTTGTTTGTCATGCCCAATTACCTGTAGCTCTGCTCGGTGAATTATCGGTGTAATCATGCTCGTAAATGTCAACATGTTTTTGCAGCATCATAACAGCATCGGCCATGTTAGGCGATTGAATGCCTAGCTTCTTCATCTCTGGCTTACTCATTATCTGAACTTTACCAGAGGCGTTATTGTATTTTCTTGGAATCCGACATAGCTCAGCCCTTAACCCTGCCAACTCGCTTATACCGCTGCTAAAACTTATTAGCTCGTCGTTGGGGAAATTATGTCCCTTATCAACTGCCAAGTATGTTTTGAACATTCTATCTCTCAGCATCCAATAGCATTGAGCGCGGGCATTAGTGAACATCTCGGCGTTATTGCGCTCTCGATCTATATCGCCTGCGAAGTCGCTGCCTATCTCATCGTATACGTCAAACGGGCTATCTACTGCGCCGCCACCGTGGAATGGCACCAACTTAATCTTCTTACCGTTCACGCCGTCTGTGATCTGTCTGCGCAACGATAGGCCTACACCGTCACTATCCCACAAGAATACGTCCGGCTTGATTCTGTTGACGTGCCCAAGCGCCCAATCAGTAGCTTCGTTAATATCGCCCGCATTGGTGCTTGTAACGCCTAGAACAACGCATCCATGCTGATAAGCCATTGCTTTAGCGTCCCCACTATCGGCAGGGTCGAACGCGATCTTCTCTTGGCCAAGCGGCTGGAACTTGAGCTTAATGTGAGCATCAACACAAGCGTCGAACCATTCGGCTTCTATGATTGAGTTATCTATGTCGTCCAAGAATGCCCCTAGCCATATGTGATCGTACTTAGCTCTTGATTTGTTAGCGTAGTCAAACGCCCTTTCTTGCTCTAGCCCCGAATCAGCGAACCACGGATTATCTGTGTAGTTCATTTTGATTATGAGGTGTAAGTCATCCTCATAGAATCCGTGCTTATCTAGCTCTGACTGGAACGGTACTATAAAACGCTTGCTGAACGGATCATTACTTGAATTAGGGTTAGCAACAAAGAACATTTGAACATCATCAATGGCGCTTTTCTTTTCTTCTTGCTGCTGATTAGGCAACCCAGCCTTTGCCTTGTTCCGCGCCGTGGGAGTGAGATTAGTCAGTGATGCATCGCTAAGCTTTGCAGACTCTTCACTAAAGAAACGCCTAAACCCTGCCGCTGATTTAATGCTCTCAGGGTTTCTTGATAACCCCAGATATTTCAACTCGCCGCCGTTCTTATGGCGAATAGTGGTATCTAGTATCTCGAACCCTTGCAGCCCTAGCCTTTCAATCTCGCCTTTGTTTAGCGCGTGCACTGATTCACTGATTGAGCTTTGATATTCCCGCAGGCAGTAGACCTTATCACCGTAGTCCATAACACCCGCTAGGCATATATCGACTACACCCACAGACTTCATTGATCCACGGCCACCAATGATAACCACAAATCGCTTCTTGCTTGTGACTGCGCGCTCTAGCTTCTCAGCGGTGTATATGTCAGCAGGCTTATCTACCTCTATCCACTCGCCGTTTATGCACTCTATGCACCGTAGCAACCGGCCTGTAGGCGCAACGATGCCAAATACAGTTGAGTGGTAGCTGCCATCGGCATTAGCCATCTTTTGCTCGACAGCCTCAATTGCCGCAAGACTAAGGCGCTTTCGCATTGGCGGCATCTTCTAGCGCTTTAAGCCTAATAACCCAGTCGGTTTGATCTTCGATAAGTATCATCTTACCCAAAGCCTCAATCAGCATAGAGGCAATGTCCGGCGGGATCTCACCCTTTGATGCTGCGCTCATTATTGCGTCAGCCTTTTCTAGCGGTGTCCAGTCTTTAGCGTATTCAAACGCGATAGGCTCTTGGGTTTGCTTGTAAACTGGGTAATAGCGCTTTAGCAGCTCTTGAAGATGCACACCGCCCTCATCAACCGCCTTTTCAACCAGCAAGTCTACAAAGTCCTGCTCTGTCATTGCTTTTTTCTTGAGCGCTTCTACTGCCATTGTTCTAAACAATTGCCCGCGCCTTTTGTCCGGCTGGTTCTCAGATGTAAAACCGCCTTTTCCAGTCTTGTTTGCCATTAATCAACCGTATGCTAACCGTATATCAGATAGTTTAGCATAATTTCAGACATAAAAAAGCCCCGCATAGCGAGGCAAGCAGGGTGGTTATGAATTCTTAAAATCTTCGTGAAGCTCGCCGCCAACATGTACATCGCCTGTGCGGATATGCTTTTTCGGCTTTTCGCTCGATACCGTAAACAATACGCCAAATAGCGCAATAATCACGCATAGATTGATAATAGCGAGAGTTATATCTCCCACTGCTATACCTACTGCCAAAAATCCAGCGAATGACCCGCCTAGTGTAGCCATGGCTGTTAGTGTTATTAGTTGTGATCTAGTTATCATTTCATATTCCAAAAAATGTAGCTCTCAATTGCCGCGCTAACACTGTAAAAAGTTGAACCAGAACGACTATTACTAGCCGCCCATTTTACCCTAACCCCTAGATATGGGTCAAAGCTATATTTCCCGATTATTCTAGGCTTCATTTCTTAACTCCCGCATTCGCTACCTTTGACCGCTCAATCTCTTTGCAGTTCGCGCATATCGTTTTGCGTGATTCCGTCATTGTGTACAGTGCGTAGGCGTGACATTTATCGCATTGCGTTTTTCTCATTTTTTTAATTCCTTGATTTGGTAGGTCTGTAAAGATGCTGCGCACCCAATAATCACAATTTTAAACAGTTCGGGTTTGTCTCGGTTCCAGTTAATGAGCGTTTGCGCGCTTTGGCCTGTTAGCTGTTGAACTTGAAGCAGGTTTTTTAATCCTGCCTCTTTTGCTTGCTGGCTTGGGGTCATAATCACCCCGCCATTCTTTGGTAGCATTTACCAGCTGCGTAACCCTTCAAATACATATCAAACAACTTATTTATTTCGCCACTTTGGTACCACTGTCCTTTTACCCAAAACTCTTTTGGCTCTTTGTCCATTCTTCCGCTTGCAACTTTTTCAAAGTCAGCCATTACTTCGTATATTTCGCCAGATTTGTACATTTTTTTGCCCTCGGTTGTGTTTGTATGTTGTTATTCTATCAAACTATTTAAGAAAATCAACATGCAATTAAAATTATTTTAGTTTTATTTCTTTTATTTTTGCTTGGTAAGTTTTTGTTATCGCCGCGTAATCTTCTGCGGTGTATTTCTTGGGTTTCTCTATATCGGCCTCTAACGCCTCTACTCGCTCAATCCCTATCTTTTGTATAAGTCTGATTCTGTACATGCCTACGTTGCCGCTCTTGCCCTTATTACAGTCACGATTGCACTGCTTGTGTACGTTGTCCTCGTTAAAACGCAAATCAGAGCGCGCCCCGACTGTTTTGTAATGCCCTGCCGCCCATTGCCCGAACCAATCAGCAGGCTTATCGCAACTAATACAGCCTAAATGCGCGTCACGCAATCGGATAAATTCATTGAATGCTTTTTGAGCCTTGTCTCGCTGAAAGGATTTATCCTTTTTTCTAAAGTCGGATTTCATCTCTCGCGTTTGCTTGTCAAAGTCCTTAGCCCTAAGCCCTTGGGCGTAATCAATCACACAGGCGGCATTAAGGCATACTTTAGTCAGCTTTAAGCCTATACGCTTGGGGGTGAACTCATCGCGGCAAACAGGGCACTTTCTCGGCTTCGGTACTCTGTTCATTCACACCCCAACAACCTGCGCCAAAAACTCACAGCGCGAATAGGTGCCTTTGTTTTTGTGGCCGTCTGGGTACGCGTCATTGCCCGCTCTAGCGTCAATCAGTGCGGCCTCCATTGCATCATTCAAAATCTCTGACTTTTTACCGCGTAGTGAGCATGTAAAGTTAAAATCGCAATCAACCCAAACATCGCCGCGGGGCGCGCCCTCAAATATCACGCGCATAATGACTGACCACTGAAATTCAGTCTCAACAATCCAGTGCGCGCACTGTTGCCACATACTAATGCAAATAAGTTTTTGAGTCGGGTTTGCATGGTCAATTTTACAGTCTGTAATCTCGCCACCTTCTTTCAATTCAGAAAATGGATCATCACTAGCCCAG
>JAULBV010254478.1:0-11472 GCA_032358295.1 Pterothamnion heteromorphum | reverse complement strand
CGTGCCGCGCCGCATGGCACTGTCGCGCGCCGCTCGCACACGGCCACAGTCAGATCGGCCAGTCAGTGTCCGGCATCGCATCAATGGCATAGTCTGGTATGTGCGTCCCTCCGTCATGCTATAAAAGACACTTCGCACGCACGAGTGGTCTTCCACACTCGCAACGCACCATTGTCACCCCCCGTGGTAGCTAACCGCGCGCGCCATGTCATTCGCGGCCTTTCTCGCGCAACTCGTGCTGGTGTTATGCGTCTTCGCCTCGGCCAACACGTCCAACAAGCGCAATGTCTCGCCCAGTCTACCCATCTCTACTTCCGGCGCGCGCTCGCGCGTTCGCGTCGTCACGCACGTCGATGTCGTGTCCGAGTATCACGGACATAGGCGTCATCCGCTTACATACGACGCCCCGTCCTTGCCCGTTCGCGCGCCACGTCGCGCTCACTACCCCGTGCGCGTCGGCTTCCGTACGCGCCGGCGCGTGCATGTGCCGTGCCGCGCGGCCCGCCCGTGCTGCCCGGCTCGTTGGAACCGTGCTGTGCGCCGTGTCGCTAACACGCATGTCGCGTGTGACACGCGGTCGTGTCTGCGTGGTCGTTCGTGCTGTCGCAACTACTTGTGTCACCGAGGCCGCTGCGTGCGCTTTGAAAACACACGGTAGAAGATTCCGGATGGAGGATATGAGCATATGTACCTTCCACGACTCTTTTCATCCAGACTTGCGGGTCTAGCTTACGTCATACGGCTGTCTGTTCATCTGTTCCCCGCGGCATTGTCGCCTTGTAATGCTGACGCTTCACGTCATCTGCGCGCGTGCAACACTAAAGTAAAGTTGTCAACTACTGTACCGTTCTGCACGCATCGTCAACTTTAGAGAACCCGATCACCGCACTACACCTAAACGCAATGAAACGTACTCCTTTCCTTCAGTCCGCTGAACATTGCCGTTCTACTAGAAAAACACAATGCGTACGGCGCGCCTGCCTGTCACCTCCACCGTACAGGCCCGATCCTTTCCCCACCCCGCACGCTTGTATGCGCTGCGTCTGTACACCATTACACGCGACACGGATCGCTCTCACCCCACTCTCAATCCTCCATACAAACGACTATCCCCACCAGTACCAATGTACTTTCCTTACCACCTGCCTATCAAGTGTATAGTATAAAACCCTTCACTGCATGCCAGTACTCGCCTTGGGCACTCATCCCGTTCACTCCCCGCCCATGCTTTCTCCCACTTGTATATCACATCCTGTTGGCCAACAGCGCGTGCGCTGCACCCACATTTCCATCACCAGGTGCCACACCCGCCACGGCCCGCCACGGCCCACCACCCACCGCGTCGCCGCGCCGTCGCACCCACGAGCGCCACGCGCGTCTCCGCCTGTCTGCGCCGTCGCCCGCAAAATAATAACTTCCGAATTTTGCAACCGCGCGCGGCCACACACATTTTCCTCAACCCGCCAGTGCATCATCGCCACCCGCCCGCCGTCACGCCGCCGCCACCTACAAACGGTGCATATACCTCGCCGTGCAACGGCATGCATGCCTGAGCATGCCCAGTGCGTCTCGCCCCTTTCGACGCCCGCGTGCGCAACGTCGCCACGCCGTCGAATCCCACCATCTTCCCACTCCCCCTCGCGCGCGCGCCGCGCCTGTACGGCGTGCAGGCACGGGCAAGTCCGGCTCGGCGTGCAAGCGCATCCGTCGTGTCCGCGTCGCCATTCCCCGTGACTGTGCGCTACGGCCTATACGCCGCGCACTGCCCGCATTTCTCTACAATTCGCCGGCGCATTGTCCCCGTCGAGTCGTGCAAGTCACCAGTTGGGAGCTACTCACTGTCCTGTCTCGCACCAACTTGAGCGCGCTCTACCAGTACATACGCTCTAAGACACTGTACTCTCGACCGCCGGTCACACGGACAGTGTGTGCATCCGCGGACGTACTGTACATCTACTGATGACATGGTATATCGTTGCATGCGTACAAAACAACACTCGTTCCTCAATGCGAAATGTTCGTCACTCACCGTTGCATCTACCGCTCCGTCTTGTGTTTCATGCCCCCTTGAACTATGGGCCACACGCGGGCTTCTCATGTGTACCTTCATGCGCCACTCCACAACGCCCTCGCTCTCCAGCCTGAACGCAGTGCCACTGAAATAATCCAGTCAACAAAGCACAAACCACCACACACCCATACCACGCTCCCGACCCTGCCGCGCTGAAACCCGCGTCGCATCACAAAAATCCTTGCGGACGAACAATATAAAACAACCTCCTGTCTCTCAACACTCCACACACTCACTCACCGCCCTCACCACCTTCACCAACAACAGTTCTCAACTGCACCACAACATGAAGACCTTCGCCATCTTCGCTCTCTTCCTTCTCGGTTCTTTCGCCTTCGCGTCGGCCGACACCGTCGCGGTCGACGCCGTCGACCAATTCGCCGATGACGTTGCTGACAAGTCGCGTGTGGTGGATCATGTCCTGGCCGCCGTGAATGCCGACGCCGCCCCGCAACTCGAGTCGTCTACGGACGACGAAGATGTCTTGCTCACCCAGCTCGACCAAGTTGCCCGCAGCGGAGGGTACTCCTTCGGTAGCTACGGCAGCGGACACAGCCACGGCCATTCGCACGGCCACGGTCATGGTAGTGGATACGGCAAAGATCACTCCCAGGGTTACGGGCATGGGCATGGTCATGTTCATGGCTACGGAAAGAGCAGCGGCCACGGCTATGGTCACAGCCATGACCACGGGCATGTTTCCGCTTACGGCCACGACAACGGCCACGGACACGGCCACGGACACGGCCACGGCAGCACGTATGGTCATGGCCACAGCCACAGCAACAGCCACAGCCACGACCACGGCCACGGCCACGGCAACAACTACGGCCACGGCCACGGAAACAGCTACGGTCACAGCCATGGAAGCAAGTACGGCCACAGCCACAGCCACAGCCACGGCCACACGCACAAGAAGCACCACCCGAAATGCTCGCGTTACTCGTGCCATGGATACACCAAGTGCTGCTACGGCTTCAAGTGCTCGTACGGCAAGTGTGTGAAGAAGTGCTCGTACAGCAAGTGCGGCTATGACCACAAGTGCTGCCACGGCTACAAGTGCTCATACGGCCACTGCAAGCTGTACCACAGCAAGCACTACTAGGGGTTTGGTTCCTTGCTTGGATGTAACGTTCTCAACTGACTGTCCGCCAGGCTTGCTTGACGCTGACATTCTTTGACTCGTCCCTCTTCCCACCGTAAATGAATTGACTTCCATCTTCTCTTTCATGTCCGAAATGTTTCAGAAACACCTCCTTTCATTCACAACACGAGTAATTAGTCCATGGTTTACGTCAGTTTCTCGCATACCCAATTGAGCGCATCTTTCTGTGACAAATTGAGTCAAAGGACAATGACGTGAATGAGTCCGGTCACCTAATGCAGTAGCAATGAATTGAACCGCAGATGTTCAGTATCCGCGTTTTGTGTAGCAAGGTGGTAGACGCACGTAGAGAACGCATAGAAAATGGTTCGATGTTTGTCTGCGGAGTAGCTTACGATTTTGCTTCGCTCAGCGCAGGAAAAATAAGGAGAGAGGAGGGATCCAGGTGCCTCATGACCTCTCGAAATTTGAGGCAATTGCCTTCCCTCATGGGGAATTATCAATACGTCACTACGGCGGGCACTGTGCAAACAGCGGTCGCGACTTACAACGCGAATGATCCAGCAACCATGGTTATTGCATAGCCTTCCCGGAATGGCTGTAAGACGCATGATCTGTAGAACAGTAACCCATGTAGAAATTCCAGTAGTCCTGAATATTGCTACTGCTACTTCTTTATACGAGGAAGATGTGACCTCTAATGCTGAAGAGATTGACCCATTGCTACTGCTACTGCTGCATACATGTTATCTCTAGTACTGAAGAGATGTAACTGTTCATTGGGAACTGTTAGGCCCAATTGAAGCCCTTTTCGTTCTAACTGCTCTGTTCTACCTCTACCCCCGTCATCGCTCTCCCATTTTTATGCGGCTACAAAGAAGGGATTCTCTCTTGCACATGTACTTCACAACCATACATTTCTCCTAAGAGATTGGTATGGTTGAACTACCATGTACTGTGCCAGAGCGAAACGAGCGGCAAAGAATGACGTAACCGGACCTCTGCGGTTAAAATAAACTACGATACCATTCGATACTCGCACTCACTTCTCTTACGTCTGTCCTATGACATAAGGAGCCGCTTCAGTTGCAAGTAGGGCATGAAAGAGAACATATAATTTATTCATTTTGTTAGAAAGAGGGACGAGTCACAGAACGCCAGCGTCAAGCAAGCACGGCAGATAGTCAGTTGAGAAGGGAGAAACGTTTCATCCAAGCAAGGTCCCCCAGAGCTTAGTAGTACCCGTGGTGGTACTGCTTGCAGTGGCCGTGGTAGCAAATGTAGCCGTGACAGCACTTGTGCCCATAGCCACACTTGCTTCGCGAGCACTTCTTCACGCACTTGCCGTACTTGCAATCGAAGCCGTAGCAACATTTAGTGTAGCCATGGCACGAATAGCGGGAGCAACTAGGGTGTTTCGTCGGGCCGTAGTTGTGGCCATGACCGTGGCTGTGCCCATAGTGTGGGCCATGGGCATGGCCATGGGCATGGCCGTGGCCATACGTGTTGTTGTGGACGTGCGTGCTGTTGTGGACGTGCGTGTTGTTGTGGACTTGCGTGTTGTTGTGAACGTGCATGCCGTGCCCATGACCGTACTTGTTGTTTCCATGCCCGTAGCCGTGATGGTGAATGTTGTGACCGTGGCCGCAGTTGCCGTAGCCATTGCCGTACCCGAAAGCGTGGCCATGGCCGTTACCGCCGCCCGTTCCGTAGCCATGGCCGTGACCGTGGCCATGACCATACCCCTGGTTGTGGGAGTGGCCGTATCCTCTGCCGTAGCCGTAGCTCCCCATACGGGAAACTTGGTCGCGCTGCGTGAGCTTGACGACTTCCTTGTCGGTAGGCAACTGGAGTTTCGGCGCGACATTCGACTCCGTTGCGACATTCACGGCGGTCACGGCACGATGCACAACACGCGACGTGTCAGCGACGTCGGTGGCGAATTGTTCGACGGTGTTGGTAGCGACGGTTTCGGCTGACGTGAAGGCGAGCCAGCCGATGAAGAAGAGAGCGAAGATGACAAAGGCCTTCATGTTAGAGGTAGTTGATAGCTGTTCTTGTGGAAAGATGGTGGCGGGTGGTGGGTGAGGTGGAGTGTTGAGAGGCGAGGGATTGTTGTATATTGTTCGATCACCCGGACGTCGCTGTTGTGAAGTGGGCTTCAGCGCGGTCGGGCGCGTAGTACGGGTGTTTGTGGTGAGTTGGCCTCGGTGCCCGGATGTTTCTGAGGCATTGCGTTCAGACCGGGGAGCGAGGGAGTTCCAGAGTTGCGGATGAAGGGGCGCAGATGAGAGCGCTGGTATGGCCCAACCATGGAAGGGCCACGAAACATACGAAGGAGCTGTAGATGCAACAATGAGCGATGGATGTTGCGCGGTGAGTATACAGCGACATACCATATCCCCGGTAGATGTACAGTTCACCCGGGCACACAAACGGTCGCGGTGGCCGGCGGAGGAAGAAGCAGTGCGGAAGGGCGAATACACAAGTGCGCGCTTGCGTGCGTGCGAGACAGGACAGTGAGAAGCTCCCAACTGGTGGCTTGCGCGCCTCGGCGGGGCAATGCGATCGCGAAGCGTCGAGAAATGCGGGCAGTGCGCGACGTATAGGCTGTAGTGCGTTGTACAGTCACGGGTAGCGGCGAAGCCGACACGACGCATGCGCTTGGCAGGCCGAGCCGGCCTTGCCCGTGCAAGGCGACGGGCGTGCGTGCGAGCGCGCGACACGGGAGGATGACGCGGCGTGTTGATGGCGGGGCGATGGCGCGCGCGGCGTGTCGCGCGCGGCCAGACAAACTGGGCTTGCGCGCCGGCGCATGGCGCGGTACATGCGGGCGCGTCACTCGCGGCCGCGTTGCACTGGCGCGTTGAGGAAGACGTAACCGAACGGTACGTGGCCGCGGGGGGCGAAGAAATTCGGGGAATTAATTAATAAGAATATTTCGTACGTGATGGCGCAGGAATGCGGAGATGTCAGCTGGCGGCTGCGACGGCGCGCGTGGCGCAGCGGTTGGCGTGCGCGGTGGCGGGCCGTGGCGTGTGAGGGAATTGGCGGTGCAAACGTGTGAGCGGGGAGTGAGCGGGTTACGTGGCCAAGTCGGGGATGGGGCGAGTAAAATGCACTGTCTGGCTTTCACGATAGACAGGTAGAGAGGAAAGCACATAGCCACGTGCTGTTGGCGTTCGAGTGCCAAGGGTATCGGAATGCAGCTCGACGACGACAGAGATCGCGGGTTGTGCGGCGGGGTGTACAGATCCAGCCCGTACAAGCTTGCGGCGCATGACGGAAGGATCGGGCGTTAAAGTCGGAGGGACAGGCAGGCTCTATGGAAGAACAGTACACAGTAATGTCTACAGGCAGTGCTGCAATACTCGGCAGTGGCATGCGGTATGCACGCCGCATGAAGGAAAGGACTAATCGTTGGCAGAGTAACGATGTACTGCGGCGATCGGGGCAGGAGGTAAGAGCGGTGTACCGTGTCAAAGGAGACCGGTGAGAGTAGAACCGCCGTTTCGGTAGTTGATCAACGCGATGATCCCGAGTGGATCGGCAGGCAATACAATCGCATGAGCAGTCGCGGAGCGGACAGTATGATGTGTCCTACTTCGGAAGGTAATGTTAACGCCTGTGTGACCGTCGCGTTCCTCGTTTGCATGACCAATGCCGCTTTGGCCAGGCCGGTACATTCCACACAGATAATACCCCTTGCACAGCTATTATGTCATCACCAAGAACCACTTCCAGTGTCTATGACGCTGGACACGTCGATATTTCTGAGTTCCATTGTATCCGCAGCACCAGCTTTGAGCCGCCTGAATGTAAAGAATGAAACGTCTGCTTTTTGCTGTTTTCCCCCCATTCAATCGGCACTGATCCCTACTTCATTCCCTAAAGAGAAAATACGAACGTTAGCACTGGGCATCGAGCTTCAGTATCTCGAAACATGCAAGTAAAGATACGCCATATCTGACGTACCATTTGAATATAATCCTTTAGCACTCTTTGCTCTTCTCGATAACTGGAAAAGCCTGAATTACTACACTTACATTGTCCCCTCGTACTTCCCGCAACTGCATCATTCTTTGACTCTTCCCTCTTCCTACCGTGTATGAAGTCACTTCTACATTATCTTTCATATCCTACTTCAGAAAACACGTCCTTTCATTCTAAACAACGAAGAAATATTCCCGGGTACATATCAATTCCAGTATATTCAGTTGAGCGCCTCCTTCTGAGACAAAACAGGGTCAGAAGATATAAACTGGTGCATTACTCACGTTTCCAAAAGCATTTGCAATAGAATCGAACCACAGAGGACAGTATCCGCTTGTTGAGGAGGCGTTGAAAAAGGATTAGAGGTTTGTCCGCGCAGTAGCCTACCGGTTCGCTCAGCGAAGGTAAACAACTAGAGAGGATGGATCCAGATGCCTCCAGACCTCTCGGAATTTGAGGCAGTTGCAGTCTACAACTGCCTCAAAATCCGAGAGGTCAGCAACTTGCAGACTACTTCATTATGTCACTAAACGGCGGCACTCTTTACCAATAGCGGTAGCTAACTCCAACACAAAAGATCATGGAAACCTAATGAGTTCCTTGCCTTCCCGTGATGGCCGTAATATCCATGACATCTAGAATAGCAGCTCATAGAAATCCCAGGAGCGAGGTAAGGCTGAAATAACACGTGGTTTGCCAGCGCGAATCGAGCGACAAAGATTGACGTAACCGAACAAACATATGCGATTCAATTCAACTTCGATAACATGTGATACTCGGACTTAAAAGGACATGAAAGAGAACTGTGACGCTGTGCTACAGAAGAATAAATTAATACATTTACGTTAGAAAGAGGGACGAGTTGCAGAACGTCAGAGTCAAAGCAATTACGGAGGATAGTCAGTTGAGAAGTGAGTAGCGATTCATCCAAGCAAGATCCCCCCAACGCTTAGTAGTGCTTGTGGTGGTTCTTCTTGCAGTGGCCGTGTTTGCACTTGTAGCCGTGGCAGCACTTGTGGTCATAGCCGCACTTGCTGCGCGAGCACTTCTTGACGCACTTGCCGTACTTGCACTTGAAACCGTAGCAGCACTTTGTGTAGCAATGGCATGAATGGAGCGAGCAGCGCGGGTGTTTCTTCGGGCTGGGTTTGTGGCCGTGTCCGTGTCCGTACTTGTTGTTGTCATGGCTGAGGCCGTACTTGTCATTGTCGTGTCCTTGGCCGTACTTGTCGTTGTCATGGCCGTGGCCATACTTGTTGTTATCCTGGAAGTGGCCGTACTTGTTGTTGTCGTGGACGTGACCGTACTTGTTGTTGTCTTGGACGTAGCCATGCTTGTTGTTGTCGTGGCCGGGGCCGTACTGGTTGTTATTGTGTCCGTAGCCCTGCTTGTTTTCGTCGTGGCCGTGGCCGTACTGGTTGTTGTCGTGTCCGTAGCCATTCTTGTTGTTGTAGTGGCCGTGGCCGTATTGGTTGTTTTCTTGTACGTAGCCATTCTTGTTGTCGTGGCCGTGGCCGTACTGGTTGTTGTCGTGTCCGTAGCCATGCTTGTTGTTGTCGTGGGCATGTCCGTACTGGTTGTTATCGTGTCCGTACCCATGCTTGTTGTTGTCGTGGCCATGACCGTACAGGTTGTTATCGTGTCCGTACCCGTGCTTGTAGTTGCCGTGGCCATGACCGTAGAGGTTGTTATTGTGTCTGTGGCCATACTTGTTGTTGTCGTGGCCGTGGTCGCAGTTGTAGCCGTAGCCGTGTCCGTGCCCAAAAGAGTGCCCCCCACAGCTATGACCATAGCCGAGACCGCAGCCCTTTCCATAGCCATGGCCGTGACCATGGCCATATCCATGCCCGTGAGTATGGCGGTTACCATATCCACTACCATGACCGTAGCCGTACGCCAGGCCGTGCCTATATCCGTTGCAATAGCCACTTCCATAGCCGCGTCCATAGCTGTTGCCGTGGCCGCTGCCGTGACCACTACCAAAGCCGCTTCCATAGCCGGTGCCAAAGCCGCTTCCGTAACCGCTTCCGTAGCCGCTTCCGTAGCCGCTGCCATAGCCACTGCCGTAGCCGTACCCTCCGCCGCGGGAAACTTGGTCGAGATGCTTTGGCGTGACTTCTTCGTTGTCGGTAGGCGACTGGAGTTTCGGGGCGGCGTCGGATTCCGTAGCTACATTCACGGCGGTCAAGACGCGATCCGAAACACGCAACGTTTCAGCGACGTCATCGACGAATGGGTCGACGGCATTGGTGGCGACGGTTTCGGCTGACGCGAAGGCCAGCGAGCCGAGGAAGAGGAGAGCGAAGATGGCGAAGGCTTTCATGTTCGGTTGTTGTTGTGAACTGGTGTTGTTGAATGGTGGTGGTGGGTGAGTGTGTGGTGTGTGAGGCGAGGGGTGTTTTATATTGTTGGGTTGCACGGACTTGGCTGTTCTGACGTGGATTTCAGCGCGGACGGGTAGGGTGCGAAGTATCTTACGGGTGTGTGCGGCGAGTTTGGCCTCGGTGACTGTATGTTTCTATGACACAGCGTTCAGACTGGAGAGCGAGGGCGTTTCAGAATTGCGGGTGAAGGCGCACAGATTATAGCGCTGGGATGGCCCATCCATGGAAGGGCCACGAAAGTTAAGAAGGAGCGGTAGATGCAACAATGAGTGATGGATGTTGCGCGGTGAGGAACGAGATTCGTTTGTACGCTTACGGCGATATACCGAGTCCACGGTAGATGTACAGTACACCCGGGGACGAACACGGTCCCGGTGGCGGGTGGAAGAAAGAGCAGTGCGGCCGGGCGAATATACAGTGTGTGCATCTCGAGCGTGCGAGACAGGACAGTGAGGTGTTCACAACTGGTGGCTTGCGCGGCTCGACGGGGACAAAGCGACGGCGAAGTGTCCAGAAATGCCGGCAGCGCGCGAAGTATAGGCCGTAGTGTACAGTCACGTGTAGTGGCGAAGCGGACCCGATGGAGGCGCCTTGCAAGCCGAGCCGGCCTTGTCCGCACCCATACGGCGTACAGGCGGGCGGGCGCCCGAGCGCACGACGCGGAAGGCAAGGGTTTCGAAGGCGGGGGGACGACGCACGTGCGCTGTCGGGCGGGGCGAGGCGCACTGGGCATGCGCGTCGGCGCATGGCGCGGTACAGTATAAGTGGGCGCGTCGCTCGCGACATCGTTGCACTGGCGGTTGACCAAGAAGTACTTCTCGGGTACGTGGCCGCGGCGTGGAAAGAAATTCGGGGAATTTATGAGATATTATTTCGTGAAAAAGTACGTTGCAAAATTCGGGGAATTAATAAGATATCATTTCGTACGCGGTTGCTCAGGCCTGCGGAGAGGCGGTGCCCCTTGCGACTGCGACGGAGAGCGTGCCGCAGTGGTTGGCGCGCGATGTCGGGCCGTTGTGTGTGTGGCACTCGATGGCGGAAACGCGCGCGATGTTGCCCATAGGAGTGAGCGGGTTAAGCGGCCAAGGCGAGGATGGGGCGAGTGGAATGCACTGAACGGCTTTGCCAATAGACAGGTAGTGAGAAAGCACATAGGCACGCGCTGTTGGCGTTGGAGTGCAAAGGGTATCGGAAAGCAGCTTGATGACGACAGAGCGCCGGGCCGTGTGCCACGTGTTGTATAGATGCAGCACATTCAAGCTTGCGGCGGATGGCGGAAGGATCGGGCGTTTACAGTCGGATGGACGGGCAGGCACGCCGTAAACTTTCCTGGTTACTTGCAGTGCTGCAATATTCGGCGGTACCATGCGGTGTGCACGCCGTATGAATGGGAGGAACTACCGTCGGCAGAGCTTCGATGTCCTGCGGCGATCGGAACACAAGGTCAGAACGGTGTAGCAGCGAACGTGTCAAAGGTGATCGTGACTTCAGAATAGTTCTTCTGTTTCGATGGTGGATCAAGTCGAAGATCCCGGGTGGATCGGCAGGCATTTCAACAACGTGTACATTCACGGAGTCATCAGTATGATGCATCTTACTTCGAAGTCGGTATCAATGTCTGTATGACAGCCGCGTTCCTCGTTGGCATAAGAAAGCCGCTTGGCGAGGCCAGTCCATTTCCAGCACTTGAGATCCACTCCATAGGTAGTACGAAGGGTATATCATGACCAAGAATCGCTTCCAGTGATCCACAACGATGGGCACGTCGATAATACTCAGCTCCATATTAATTGGATATCATATTATAATATGCCAAGTAATACTGGATTGCGGCTCGCATTTTGAAACGGAACTGTAGAGGGTGCTCCAAAGAGCAGGGGGTTGGTCGCTCAACAGGGGTTGAGAACACAACGAGGGTA
>JAULBV010254367.1:0-11472 GCA_032358295.1 Pterothamnion heteromorphum | reverse complement strand
GCCGTCATCCCTACCGGGGTTTTCAGACGCCCGAACACGTCTGTGTGTTTCGCCGCTCGCGCGGTGTTGCGCCACAGTTCTATTATATGCGTCACAACGGAACATTTTTCCGGACTCCTCGGAACATACGTGGATGATATCATCTGTTGCCAGCGTAGAACGCGGTGTCTACAGAAGCGGTGTGAGACGGATGAGGGCAGTGCCCCTCGGTGAGGGCACCGCCAGTCGGCGGTCGAATGATCGGTGTGCGATGGCTGGTCTCCCTTGGGAGAGAGAGACCAGCCCCTTCATTCGAATCTACGTGGCGTTGCGCAGAGAATGCGGAGGAGAGGAACTACAATTCGGGTAGAATATTTGGTAGGTAGTCTGACGGTGCTGGGCACCCACGATGAATGGACAGCAGGGAGTGCGTGGGTGTCACCGTAATGCTGCAGAGTGCTAGCGGGCCACACATCGCGTGCGGCGACGAGAGGTTCCTCAAGTTGACAAAGGCCACCACCCTTGCGTTCGACGCAAAGGAACTAGTGATCGGCATCCCTCCGGGCCCCTCTCTGAAAAATGCCCTCAGAGGGCCATATTTTGAGAGGACATGCCCTCTTCCCTGGGTCGCGCACATCCTACGGCCCCGTAGGATGGGTAGACAAAAAGTAAATGAAATTAAAACTGGTTCAGGGTAACGGGTGGCTGGTATAAACTGGTTCAGACTGGTTCAGCCCCGGTAAACGGGCTGGAAACGCAGGTTCCCGCAAGAGCGAGGCGCGTGGCTGGCACGCGTCGATGTAGGTAGGAATCTGGAACACGTGGACACGTTAACATGTTGTATGTTGAAATGCCCGTGACAGCGGGTGACCCGGCCGTGACAAGCATGTGACCAATGTAAGGCAGTACGAGTTCTCGTGCAGAGTATTAAGGTGTGAACTGTAAGGAATTCGTACAGTACAGAAAGGAGTACGAGGTAATGAAAGGGGTCACTGTAATGAATTAATATACATTACACAGGCATGTGTGCCTTGTGTACGTAGGCGGCGCGGATATTCGAAGCACTGAAGTTGTGGCCCACGGGAAGTAATTGGGATACATGCGTGAGAGAACCGCACGTAGCCGAATGGTTAACTGGCAATGGAAACGTGGCAGTCAGACGTTGGTGCCTTTTTGGGCGTAGTCGGGCCTGGGCAGGGCAGGAGGGCAGGGTGGCGGTGGCGGCAGTTATCCTCGAATAGGGCTGGTATCCACTTGCATTGCATGGCTGCCACCGTCGGGCACGACAGCGGGTAACTTTACCGCGGACTTCAACCGCACGCCGCACAAAACACGCACAAGAAAAGCGCTCGGTCCCTCCCACCGATGTCAGTCACCACGACCGCCTCCACAACCCCCACCCCCACCCGCCTCCACCACCGCCTCCACCACCCCCACCCCCACCCCCACCCTCCTCCTGCCTTCCTAGCAAGCCTTCCTTCCACGCCACGGTAAACGCCACCGAGCGGCGCGACCACGCCATAGACCACGCGACCGAGCCCAATTCACTCCTCACGTATCACACATCACACGGTCCAGTCCGCACGGGGTACTCATCGTCCTCCCCACACCGCAACGTGCGCACCAACCGACGCACCCGACGCACCATAACGCCTCGTTCATTCCTCGCCATACCGAAGCGTCGACTGCACACGCCGTTCCGGACTGCCCCGCGCTTCGTTGTGCCGCTGCTGTGCGCCACTCACGTGCTGGAAGCCTCTCTGACCAGGAAGAAGCCTCTGCAAGCCGGTCCGTCGCCCTGCGACGTGAAGAACCGCCAAGTCGCCGTCTGCCGCCGCGCGCTACCTCGGCTTCGTCGAACGCCGTTGCGCGCTCCGCCTTCTTCGCCCGCTGTTCGTCGTCCTTAACCGGAGCAACCCGTGCACCCGCCGTCAGTGCCCGTGAAACGGTCCCGGTCGTGAACCCCGGTCGTGAACCTTTCCCATCCCGTGATCCATTCCCATCCCCCACCTCAAGGAGACCAACCCAGACCAAGCCCTGCCGTCGCGGTCACTCCTCTTCAAACCGACCAAGTCCTGCTTCAACCTGACGACGTGTCCCGTACTCACGACCCTCTGCAACCTCCTCGCGTAACGTTCCCCAATCGTGAACGTCATTGACGGCCCTATCTTCTTCCTCGATCCGGTCATCTTTGTCCCGTCGACCCCGTCCTCGTTTTCTACCCCGTCGTCCGTGTCGACCCCGTCGTCGTTGTCGACCCCTTCGTCTTTGTTGTTGAACCAGTCGTCCTCTGCCCCGTCCTCGTCATCCGCCTCTTCCGCCCCGTCCTTGTCGTCGTCCTCTGCTCGTCGTCCTGTGCCTGGTCTGCCTCGTCCGAGTTCTACGCCTCCCGTCCGGCGTGGTTCGCCGTCGTCGTCCGTCGTTGTCGTCGGCATCGTGTACGGCTTCGGACACACGGCCTGCCTGTCTTCACCACGATCGTTCACGCACCCGATCACGGTTCATCCATCCTCCCTTCCTCCTAATTCCTACATCGCATCGTCCAGTACCACAGGTACTTTGGTGGTGGTCGTGGCCGGCTATTCAGCACAGGACCCGACACTACGAGTACACTGACTACTGGGACACAGACGGCCTGGGAAGGTCTGCCTGGGAAGTGAGGGACGTCATCGCGTACGCATTGGACACATTCAGGAGGGCCATTCAGGAGGGGCACGGGCCGAAGACAACGGAAGTAAGTGTTACTTACTCTCACCTGTAATGACGCCACGACGTGCTTCCGGAAACGTACGTGATTCCCGTGGGCAGCATGGGCCTGACCCCCGTTCGAACGGGGTCGGACTACGCGATGAAGACGTCTTGCATGGGGACCGGTCACGCGATGCACATAAGTTGCACCGAGAACCGTCACGGGTCCCAGTGCAAAGTCGATTGAAGAAGAAACGTGGAAGAGGGAACGGCGTGAACAGCGTACACGCAGTGGTACGTGCACACACCGTCATGGACGTCAGCGGCCCAGGTCAACGCGCCGAACCAAATTCTGCAGAGGTTCCATTCCCGTTCGACGTTACGACTGCTGGATCACGTTGCGCAGGTCACCAGAGGAATGTATCCTTGGCTGCGGGTCCGTTTCCCAGAACTAGTTCTGGGCGGAGCAGAAGCCACACACATTTCTTCATACGTGTGAGTGTCGAGGCAGTTCTTGGCTTGCTCCGACGATGTACGAGACAAGCGGTTGAAACTGCGGTTGTACGAGCACAAGCCGAAGTATGCGCGTCCCCACTTGTTCGTAACGCGTTCTGCCACCTTGACAGAGTCACGGACAAAGACTTCGATGAATTAGACGATAAGAAGGATCACGCCATATTCGTTGGTGCCGTGACAGACTTGATGGGCCAGGTTTTATTCGACATGCATCACGCGAACTTATGGTTTCTCTTCGAGGCCGAATGGACATCAGCACTTCTGTCCAATGCACCTCCGCGCGTCCTGGTGAAAGACGGAAACGGCGTACCTGCTCTTCCTCCGCCTACTGCACCAACTACGGCAGTCCTGGCACCGGTCGACCAAGATGCACGTACGCCTCATGAACAGGTACTACGTCCGGGCCCGGGCCCCGGCCGGGATCACCTACGCGGAGGTCGTAGCGAACGGCACGGGACGCAATGCAGTCTGGAGGCTGGAACATTCGAACGTCGTCCACGTACGTGTGACGAGGGGGGTCACCCCCACCGGGAGCAGGTCGGGCGAAGCGCGTTGGGGGCTCCTGCACTGCAAAGACCATTACGTATAGGGGACGTTGCAGGTCGTGTCCCTGTCGGCCGGGGACCTACAACGCTGAAAGGTGTGGCGAGGGGGGTATTTGCGCATATTCCTAAGGAAAGCCGCGAAGCATATAGACGAATGTCTAGGAAAGCCTTGAAGAAGGAGGGGTGGAAGAACGTTGGGGCAATAATGAAGGAGTTCGTAAGCGTGATGGAAAACTGCGCTATGCCCGACAACGTCATTTCTCCGCTGGTCGACTTCGTGGAACACACCGAGAAGCTCACGACGCAGAAATTTATGGAATGGTATTTGGAATTGTGCAAAGACGAAGTACCTTTGAAACGCATGGTTGATGAAGGGGATTACCTGACGGTAGCTGCAAGGTACGCTTGCTTAGGTATGCATCACCACTCCCATTTTCACGTAGAATTGCACCGCTTGCATCATTGGAAATCTCATGACGTTGTAACGAGGTTGAAGGTTATTATTCGTCAGCAGCGCGTCCTCGCCCATCAGTGGCTCACGGACCCTACGAATGCTTCCATTGTGTATCCATTGCAATATGACAAGGAGGGGGGGTGCAGAGGAGTGCTGGGAGACAGACAGGGACGGACACAGACGTAGGAAGAAAAATGAATGATTACATGATAGTCTGACGATAGGCTAACCGCGATACAAGAGGAATTCCGTCGTTGTTTGTGCGTTGCACCATGCCGTCGTTGTTAGTGCGTTGCACCTTTCCTAGTATTCGGACGCTATTAGTTACATGCTAGTGCCAAGGTAAACAGTATTTGAAAGGAATCAGTACTTAACGAAAGCCTCCGCGTGCACGTAAGTTGCCGAGCACGGAACGGAACATGCCGGCTGACTGCACAATGTTGCCAGAAACATTCTGTTTCAGCCGCGGTTGAGTGCGTACTGCCCAGGGTCAGACAAAGTACATGGGCGTACATCTGCGGACGTGTTTCATGCGTTCAAGTTCATGAACGCGGGTCCAGCGTTCATGTCCATGAACGCAGGTCGAAAAGAAGTTGAAACATCTTGGCGTACCACTGCGTACAATGGCGGTGAAGGGCCCTCACATACCACGGCACACGGCCTCAAATACCACGGCACACGGCACATAATGATGAAAGTGTCGGCCGTCGTGAAAGACGCGTGTGTGCATAGTTCAATATATAATGTGTGTGCACTGTGACGGTAGCGTAGTACTGAACGTGTACGACAATATGCCTGAAACTCGCATAGACTGAACATGGGACACAGACAAGAGTTGGAAATTGGGGAGGTACGGGGATGTATGACCGGTGCGTGCAGTGACATGAGAAAGTACGGGACGGGATAGTGCGGGAAGCGAGGACGGGACAGTTATAATCAGTGGTAATCGTATCCGTAAGTCGCGACTTGTACTACATCCAAGTCGGGCAAGTGGTACTTCCCAGTGCATCCCTGTGATTCACATACCTGTACAACGCGTTGTGCGGAGGACGCACTGCGTGGGCACGTAGGACTGGGACTGCATAAGCGCGAAGTTCGCCAAGGCGGAAACACAATGTGCGCGACGGCGTCGGTGACGGCCTGTTCTTCAGTCGTGTGCGTCGTCGCGTTCTCCGACTGCTTTTCGCTGTTCAATTATTTGTCCGTTGCAGATCTGGGCGTGCTATTAATCATGAACCATGGCGTACAACGTAAGGAGGCCTTTCCTTTAGTACAGGAAGTGAGAACCGAAATGATGTGAATGGAAAACCACGAAGTCCGGTACGGAAAAGACTTAGTCGAAAAAATTTAATAATTTGTAAGGCAGAAATTATTTGGTCTAGTCTCCGGTGACGTCCAACCGTACCTTGACGGGTTCCATTTCCGTTTTTTTCACCATTTTTTTAAAATCGTTTATCATCGCCCGCATTCTTCGCCCGGCACCGTCGGAATACTACGGTGGTTGTATGTCGCCACCAGCATGGTTGAAGTGAATACACATCCAAATTATGCATCACTTACCAAAGGTGGCTGCTATTGCTCAGTGTTTGCAGCGCTTGCATTCGGATTCGTCACGGCGTGACCGCGACCGCGCTGTCGCCCACGGCCACGTCCACGCGAACCACCGCGACCTCTACCAGAACCTCTTCCTCTTGCTCTTCTATTACCAGCATTCAGACGTTCTGTCCAAGACCTTGCCCTTGTGCGTGACCCTCTCGCAGACGCATGCCCCCTGTTCGGGTTCAGGATTGTCGGTCCTGGAGCAGTGCCCGCTTGCGCTTGGTACGATATCGTAGACAGCTGGGGTATGCGGTCCCTGTTCACCTCTCCAAGCATTTCATTCATCAATCCCCCCCACACATTTAAAGCCGTGGACCCCATGGTTTCGACAACTCGATATATCTGGTCATGCACGTTCTTCGAGTTTTGATACGTCAGCTGCCTCGCGCGCTCTTCTCTCAGAGCTCGCATCTGTTCCGATTCACCGTCGTCCTCATCTTCGTTGGGACTGGAAACAGGAGCGACGGCATCCTTCTCCACTTGGACGACCGCCCTCCACTGAATGAGATTTCGGAACCAATAAGCGTGCATGAAGTTGGTCACGGGTACGTTGTCCATGCCTAAGTCCGTGCGTACTTGTCTGTTCGCAGCTGTATACTCCGAATAATTGCATAAGACGCGAGCAAGATGCACGCATGGCATCCCGACACTCCGAGACATTAAGCATGTGCACTTGTACCCAATGTCGAGACCACTGCCGTGTTCGCTGATCAAGGACACAGTTCTCCTCGGCCTGTCATTGTCCGCTCCTCCTTCGGTAATAGCTGTACTGCTTCCAGGTTCGTCTCTCACTTCCTTGTACACTTCGAAATCAACCACTACTTTCCCCGTCCCCCCCTCTCCGCGTTCATCACTCTGAACGGCATGGGAGCGTATTCGCCAAGATTGACTCGGCAGCAACACCTTCTCCATGAACAGGTGGTAACATTTGTTCGTTAGAGATTTGACGAACAACTCTGCGTCTGGTCTAATGGCAAACAAGCCCGTACTCCACACTACGGTGGCGTGGGTCTTTGGAACCTTCTCATCAGCTACCCTCTGCTTCTCCAGTCGAAGAGCAGTTGCTCGACGTATTTCATATGGCACGTTCGACATACGCACCCTCTTCTGATTGATTACCCGACTGTATTCTGCATTATTGCACTCCGCCGTTCCTGTTCCTTGAAAAAAGAAACGATTGCCCCCTGTAACTCGGTTGAAGCAGGCCACAACCTTGTCCGCATGTACATGATACAAGGCCGTGTACCATCTCGGCCGAACTCCGTCCTCGAACCAGCTCTGCTCGAAATCTGTGCGCCGCTCATAGTACACTTCAGAGTTGTGTGAGTTGCGCAACCTGAACAGGGCACTAACCATGGCCCCGTACTCCTGTGTGGACCTCCCGGACGCGGACAAGAAACTGTACACGTTCTTGATTTGGTTCTGGTTCAAGTGGTAGTCGTCTAGAATGACCAAGGATTGCGGCATCACTCGTTGCACCGCGTTGATGAGGGCCATGTCTTGGTCAGTTGCGACAAACTTAGGCGCAACTCTGACGACATGCATGAACTGCCTTAGGAACCATTCGAAAGATGCATCTGTCTGGTCCTGCAAGAAGCCCATGGCGAACACTCTAGATCGGCCATTGTTTGTTCGACCGTTCACAGTAACCAATGGGAGGCTGTACGCATTTGCAATGCTCTTCGCATCGATGCTGATACCTGGAACAATACCAAAATCATCATATTCTTTCTTCCACTCCGGAAATGTCCACCAAACATTTCCGAGTTGCATGCCATCCTCCTTCGTAGTGAAGCAATATTCCACGCCCGAATCCAATCGCCTCATTTCCATCAGGTTCTGTATCAGGCGCATGCTCTCAGATTCCCTCGGGAACATGACGGATTGCTTGTTTCGTAAACGTCTGTTCAGGACGTCCGGATTAATGTACAACGCGTACTTCTCTTCTAGGTGGCGTACAATATCTCGGGTGCTGACGTGCGCCTTAATTCGCATACGACAAGCCTCATCGAACATCTCTGCAGGTAAGTGTCGCCTCAGGCATGACGCATTCCTGGTGTGGTTATGGTTGTCGCGCACGATGCGCACAGAACCAAGAAAGACACTGCGGTTTTCACTCATGTCTTGACGATCCCGGCCTTGTGATGTATTACTGTCGTTCCCGGTTTGTGTGGCATGCTCAGGACGAACAGGGATTTCGTTACTGACGTCTTCAGATACAGAACCCATCACGAAGACACTGAACGGGCATGGCTCTTCGTTTTCTGGTCTGGCACACTCGAATTGTACTCGATACGGAAACCGTCGGTGTTCGTCTATGTAGTGTGAACGCCGGATTCGCACCGGGTACCCAAACTCCTCGCATAAGGCCTTGCATTTCCGCGACAGTTGTTCCCGACTCAGGTCATGGTGCGCCCCTTCCACGTACGCTTTCAGAACGTCAACCATGGCTATGCCCAACGTACTGTCGAGGTCCACTCGTTCCGTTCCTTCCGTTGGCGGGGTAGGGTCACGTCCTGAGGATGCTGGTTCCACGTGATCATCACCACCGTGATCACCTCCATCAGTAGGACATTGGTCACGGCGGTCCACGTACGAATCAACCGGGCCGGTGGTGCGGGCCTTTTTATTCCGTTCGTGTTCTCCCGCTGAGTCTCGACGACGCACACTTCCCGCGCGGCCCGCCGCAGGCACACCGTCCCCCTCAGTACGACCCGGTGTACGGTCCGTACCACCAGGGTTCTCAGAATGGGTATTGCGGTCTTTGTCTTTCTCCTTCTCCATTTCGATGTGGTCACGAAGAATCTTTCTGCATATGTTGCGCACTGTGCAGATCATGGCCTTGTAACGCTGAGATGCGTACTTTGTCGGTAAAGGACCATGGCAGTGCGCGCCGGAGCGCGAAACGATCCAGTCGCCGGGAACGTCAGCCTGCATGCAGACCATTCGCACGTTGCACTTCTTTCCCTTTCTGCGTCGATGTAGAACGCAATGATACGACAAATTGAACGGGTTGCTGGTTCCTCCGCTCACCTTCATGTTCCCGTAATATTCCCCGTTGTCCGATAAGTGGTCCAGGTACCTGCAAAGATTTGTGACGGTTTGCCGTTCCCGTCCTGCAACAGGCACCACAGCACGTTTCAATGGCGCACCTGGTATATTCTCCGGGTATTTGAGGTAGGTCTCCGGGTATAGAACGCGGGCCATGCTGTTTCGAGGCGCATCCACGTCCTCTGTTGTGTCTATGGGTATCGGGACGTCGTCATCAGTTTCGTCCATGTCGTCCGTCAAGTCGGTAGTAAGGGGACCGCCATTCTTGCCGTCAGTACCATGTTGTTCAGAAGGTTGTGTAGGTCGGGGGGCCGGCCCACTGTTACGTTGTGCTGCGGAGCCGGGTGCAGGACTCGGAGCGCGGACATCGTCAGACTTTGGAGTGGGGCTCTGCTCATGTTGAACAGATTTACCCAGAACGGAATCGGGGCCGTCGTCCGCTTCCTTCGTGTCCCGCTGGGTTGGGTCTTGCTCTCCGCTGGCCTTGCGATGTGAGTGGCTGGCCTTCCGATGTGAGTGCGGCGTACTGTCGTCCCCTCGAGCGTTGCGCGTACGGATGGGGACGTCCGGAATAGGCTCAGAGGGCATGCACTCCGAGAAATGGAGGGGAGGTGCAGACTGGAGCAGGTCCGCAATTTTCTTCTTCTTTTCCCCAGCCGTGTCTCCGTGAAAGTTTGGCTTCATGCTTCGGTCGCTCTCGCTGCTGTCGGAAACGTGCACAACGTCCAGGAGAGGGGCAGGCTTTTTGAGCAACGTCATGTCCTGGTGGCGGAGGTCTCGTACCTTGTCCACGATCGAACCGAATTCATGCGTCACGCGTAGGTCCTGCACAACATGTCTGAACACCACTGCGTCCTCCACGTCTACTCCGTACACTTCTTGGTGGGCGAGAACGGCGGTGACGTAGGCGCTGATCATTGCGTTCCGAATGCGGGCGGTCCGTTCATTCTTGTATGGGGCGTACAGCTCCATGGGAACAAAGTCGCTTTTCAGGGCGTACGTCCTCATGTATGCGACCGCGTACATACCGCAACTGTGGCCATCCTTCTGCTTCTCCCACTTTTCGGTATCAAGCATGACGTCGGTTTCGGTGTGAACGTACCACGACGCGTACGGAAACATTTTCTGCAACATGCTCCGTGTTTTCGGAATGAGCTCTGTCGGAGGGCCCTTGTGCAGTGAATCACCCCAACGAATGTGGCCACTTGAAGAGAACCCTTCAGTTGTGTCGATCATTATTAAACCCCAGTGCGTGTCGTACGTCACAGGAAGGAAAGCCCGGCGAACATGTCCCTTCGTCAGGTACCGCTCGAACGATCTCTGAACGTCCGCCACAAGGCAGCGGGATTCCTTTCCGCGAGACTTCGCCAGCGTATACAAGTTCTGGCCCAATGATGTAGGCATAGCAAGAGTATCGGGAGGGAACTGTAGAGACGATACAGCACCTGCAATTAGTTGCTCGTTCGACATTGCCGTGGACCACATCAACGACGTCCAAGGTGGGTACTCACCGTAGTTGTATCCGAGCTTCAGACGAAATATGTAGTTCCGCAAGTACCACACAAGCTTATTCAAGCTGAAGTGGCTTGGGAGTCGGTATGTGTTATCGAAAGAATTCGACACAACGGACCGAACCAGTTCATCAACGTCCTTGCCGTCAGGAAACTGGAGGGAAGTACTGCTCCAGCACGGTTCTGCGTCCTTGCTCATGATGATACGTCGAACAATCCACGTCCTGTTCCACCGAGGAGTACTCCAGGCGACGTGCGATGGGGCCGATGTCCTTTCCAAACGGCGCGTGCTATACGCGATCGAATGAGGCCTGATGGGAGACACGGGCACAGCGAGGACGTCGACGTCGATGTAGACGGTGAGACGTAGACGTGGGGATGCGGGCGAACGTACACGTGGGGGAAGCGGGAGATCTTTGACGTGTGGGTGGATGGAGTAATTTGGGATGGGGGTGGTGTGGAAAGGAGGGAACCAGGACAGCCGTATTGTCCCAGAAGCGGAAAGAGATGAAACGGGCGCAACGTTCGTCGGGATATGCACGAATGTCGTCCTCTGCACAAATTGTCCAGCACGGCGTACGTCTCCTGGAAAGTGAAGTGTGATCCTGTGCCGAATCGGCCGGATGGGGCAACAGTTCCAACGTACCGGCTGACGGACGTTAGAAATTGCAGTGAGGTGCGTCAGGAAATGGTCCCAGACGAAGACGGTTCTCGACGCCGGTTTTCCCGATTAACCCCGCAGTGTGGATCCTGTGCCGAGTTGGCCGGATATGCACAACAGTGCGGGAGAAACCGTGGTCGCAGGAACAGTCCGGGAGGTAGATCGAAGCGAGATACGACAGGCGTCCGTAAAGTGTGGATCCTGTGCCGAGTTGGCCGGATATGCACAACAGTGCGGGATGCACCGTGGTTGCAGGAACAGTCCGGGAGGTAGATCGGAGCGAGAAACGCCAGGCGTCCGTAAAGTGTGGATCCTGTGCCGAGTTGGCCGGATATGCACAACAGTGCGGGATGCACGGTGGTCGCAGGAACAGTCCGGGAGGTAGATCGGTGCGAGATACGACAGGCGTCCGTAAAGTGTGGATCCTGTGCCGAGTTGGCCGGATATGCACAACAGTGCGGGATGCAC
>JAULBV010254256.1:0-11474 GCA_032358295.1 Pterothamnion heteromorphum | reverse complement strand
TTTACTAACAACAACGCCAATGACATTGTCTCCGCCCATGTATTGGCTATGTTCATCCCGTCCTTCTTTACCGGACACCTGATTGTGCGCTTCGGAGCACCACGGGTAATTTCTGCATGGCTTGTGATATTGGGACTCGCAGGGGTGGTGGGGTAAGGATCACGTCCGAATCTGCGAGTACTACCGCATTGTCGAGAAGTCCGAGAACGTCATCACGGCAGAACCGGCACCAGAACTGATAAGCTCGCCGGTAGCATCGGCAACACTGATACTGAACGATGTTATCGCGTCAGTCGTAATGCCGCCGTACACCGTACCGCTTGAATCAATCTCCAAAACAGCGGAATTGATTGAGGACATGCCGCCCGCGGTCCGTGGCAATGACCATGCAGACGGGGATAAATGGCCGGTAGGAATCGCGGCTGCTATCCGGTTCATAGCCTGAAATCGGTTGGCTATCTGCCCGCCAGTGCTGAAGTTGCTCCGCTCAATACTCGCCACTGTCCCCGACAGGAATCTGCCGGGAGACTTGAGTAATACTGAACGGTTGCCGATTAAAGCCATTACGACCAACCAAATTCGAGATGGCCAGACAGCGGAGACGCCACCGGGGTCGCCGCGCCTGCGAGCATCAACCACGCAAGGCAGGCTTCGTCATACACTTTTGGCATGGACATGAACTGGTTAACAAGGTCGCGCTCAGCAGTCACGCCCAAGGTGGTTATGGGCAGCGTCATCAAAGGCTTACAGAGGACAAGGTTCAACACGCCGCTTGTATAGGTCGATGACAGGTTGAACTGCTGAACAGACCGGATACCTGCATCGCCAATCGCCAAGGGCATGAATGGACCGTACTTACCCGCGCCGGTACCGGAGTAAACAATCTGCGTGACAGGTGCCGTGGTGTTGCCACTCGGCAACGTGGCAGGCGTCAGGTTGCCCGCTGTGCCGCCGCTGTCCGTGTACGTGAGACGGATGTTAGGTGTACCCGCGCCCATGACTGTCGAAGGCGTCACAAACGCCTGAACGCCCGCGCCATCAGTGTAGCGGGGAAGGGTAACAGTGTTGTTCAGCGCCTGATCGCCTGTTGTCGTGACCGTGGTTATAGGATAAAACCCCAACAGGTCAACCAACATCAGCACGCAAGGCGCTGTAGTTGCCGCCGCTGTCTGAGCAGCTGCGTTCAGCAGGACTTTAAACCCCGTGCCGCCGCCTACGTCCCCGCCATGCGGAATGCCCGTCGCGCCGGATGTGTCATCCCGCAAAGCCTGAAACGCCAGGTTAGTACCTGTGCCGAGAATCGTATCAGCCGCCGGGTTACCGCCCCCGCGAAAGAGCGAGTACCACACACCAGCAGTATGCGCAGTGGTCGCAAACGTCGATTTGTTCCAGTCCGCCCGGTAAAACTTACCGTTGGTTGAAATTTGATTAATCATGTCGTCTTGAGAGGTAAAGCCAGCCATAAGTTATCCCCAGGTTGTCTCGATTATTCCGTTTATCGGCGCATTGGTTAGTACGCCGTTTGGAAGCGCCAATAGGTTTAAATAGGCGTCATCTTCTATTGTCGGCAATGATGCCATGTCTGTGAGGTAGTCAATCTCTGTCGGCGCGTCAATCGCGCTCAGACTGATAGACGCTATCGGGCGGACGATCACAAGCGCGAATAGCCCCACGTCACCTATGCCGCCAATCGTCACGCTTTGGGCAGATTGGACGCCTGAATCGCCCGCCTGCAATGGCAAAAACGGCCCGTTGTTTGGTTCACTCGCGCCCGCTTGTATCGAATGCAAAATGCGTCCGTTGATAGCAGCGCTACTCATCACCACCGGCTGCGTGACGCGCCCCGCTACCCCGTCCTGATTGGTGTAGGTCACAGTAAACGGCTGTCCGCCCGTCTGCCCTGCAACAATGACCGGCATTAACTGCGCGCCGACTGTTGAGCGCGTCGGAGCCAGGGTGTTGTCGAGAAATTGCTCCTCAAGTACGGACTCGTCGATAAACCCGTAAAAGCCTAGGTAGTCCATTAGCTTCATCGGCAAGGGAACAGCGGTAGACAGCGAAGTCATAACCATCAACTTGCGCAGAAATTTCCTGTTCGGCGCGACGTTCGCGCCATGCCGAATGCCCCCGTTATCAGATTGCGACAAAGGCGTGAAAACTCCCGGCGAGCCGATGTAATAATTCGGCGATGGATTACCCGGCGACATGCTCAAGTCAAACCAGCCGCCCGCGCCGGGGTTTAGAGTCGGCTGCTTGCGAAAGCTGGCATACAGGTACTGCCCTGCATCCTGAGCATCCGCAAGCCTCCGCGCATTGGCAAAACCAGCCATTAATCGGCGCTCACAGACAGCGCACCGATAGCAAACTGCGGCTGGATACCGCTGGACACGTTCAGGGTCGCCGACAAAGCGCCGGAAATCATCATCGCAACCGCGCCGCTTGCCGTGTCCACAATGGCAAAGTTGGTCAATGCGTTGGAGCCTGCGGTACACGCGCCGAACTGGATAAGGTCAGCATTGGTAAACGTGCTGCCGCCATCCGTCCATGCTGTGGCCTTAGTCAGCGCCACGCGGGCATAGCCGGTATAGGTGGCCTCAGCAGCAAGGGAAGCGCCCTCGCCGGGGTCGGCGGTAAACAATGCGAGATACTGCGTTGCACCTGCCCGGTAGGACGGGTCAGTACCCTGTAAAAACATTTGCAGCGCGTCATTCTCTGTAGCATTCGATAAGCTCATGGTGTCCTCACTCGTATGTAGCTGTGCTGTGGTTGATTTCAGATATTCCCGGCGTTGCGATCACTCCCGCCATTAGCCCTTTGCTGTCGCGCACCACTCGGAATGTATAAGCGCAAGGCTCCATCGGCTCCGGCAATGGCGGCGCTTCCGGCACATTCACCGTCATGCTAACCCTTCCAATAGCCTCCACGATGGGCGATAGGTCAGCGGGCTTGGCCTCGGGTAGCTTTATGCCGTTCACGGCTTTGACCAATGCTTTAACCGCTGAATCAAACTCTATCCGTACCTCGGGGGCCTTGATGCCGCTAACCGCTGTCACAAGCGCATTCAGGGCGTCCAGCATGGCGGTATCTTCAGGCTCCGCAATAGCTTGTTGATAAGCGGCGTAATCCGTTCTTGCAGCCGGTTGCCTGAGAATCTGGCGCAGACTTTCATCAAGGCCGGATAGCTTACCCACGGAGGCGATCTACTATGCTGGTGATGCCGCTCATTACTGCATCGTTCTCGATATCCTGTGCCTGTGCCTCGGCCAACAGCTTGGCGGCTTGTGCGCCTTTGCCCTTGATCTCTGCCAGCGCCTTGCTTCGGTCAATGTCAGCCTCGAAACGCTTGGTCTCCGCCTCATATGCACGGATTTGCAACTCCTTATCCTTCTGCTCGGCCTCTTTCATCTTCGCTTGGGCGTCGATCTGCGCTTCCATTTGCTTGGTTTGCGCTGCCATCAGTTCGGCTTGGGCTTTGCCTTCCTCAGCGCGCGCCATGACCATGGCCGGGTCTTCCTGCGGCGGCTGTTGCTGCTGGTTCTGTAGCTCTGCCTGTTCTTCGTCAGTCAACTCATCGGGTGCTAGTACGCCTGCCGTGAACAGTTGTCGGCGCTTCCGCTTGGCGATGACCTGCATACCTGGGCCATTGACGTTATCGGCCAGAATGTCGCCGCCAAGCTGAATAACGCTCGGGTCAACAGTCCCCAGCTTTGTCAGCGCATCAACCGTCTGCCCTTGTCGGGTCGTGAAGCTCGGGCCAGCGGTACACACAACGTCATACTGCCCCTCGCTCAGGTCGTTGATCTGCATCACTTCGCCGGTCTGCTGGTCTTGCATCAACTCCCCAATGGTTTCCATGTCCACTGAGCCATCGTCGCCCAAGACGCGCACCTTGCGGCCTATGTCGTACACCCTTGGGATGGCGTTAACCAGGATGCGCCCGGTCTGTCTCTGGGCAATCGTGCGGGCTTCAATGTACTTATTGCTCCCAACGTCGCCCCTTTCCTGTAGCAGATCAATGGCAACGCCTGACTGTAAGCCGGGATTGTCGCCCAATGACGCAGCGAACAGGCCCGCGCTCATCGGTAAGCCGGTTTTCATGTCGTTGGCTACGTCTGACAAACCGGGGTTTACAGGTGCGCCGCCGATGAAAGGCGGGACTCCCGGCGCTTCGGGGTCGGGGTTCCACAACTGAACGGGGTCGTTATTGGTGTTCAGTGTCTCAAGGGTTGCTGTGTGTCCCGCTGCCTGTACTGTGGTGAGCCAGTACTTTGGTCGAGGAGAGAAGGCTACATCCTCAATCTTGCGGGTCATTGCGTAGTTGTAAACCCGCTGCCAATCAAGCATCTTTTCGACTGCGCCGTAGTATGTCACCATGTCCTCGACGTAATCGAAATTGGCATAAAGTGGCACTAGGGGTATCCAGTTCTCGAATACGGTAGCCTTCGCGTCCTCAATCCAGCCATCGTTATCGAACTGGCGGGTGTAAATCTTCATCACTGTGCGGGTTCTGCGGCGCACCTCAGTAATGCCCATTGCGGCGTATTCGTCCTGCAACATCAGGAAATCGTCATCTACGGCATGGGTTTTGCCGTTGGACATGATGACAAGCTCTCTGTCCACGGCTTTTTTGTAGTAGAACGTCCCCACGAGAATCAAGTCATTGCGCCCGCAGTAGCTCACGGTGCTGGCGTCGGTTGATACTGAACTTGGAACATCTTGCTTGGGGTACTTGGCCGTGTATTCATCCTCTGTCATGCCCACCAGCTTCCACGCATAACCGGCGTCACTGCCGTCTTGCTCGGTATGTGGGCCAAACCAAACGCGGTCTAGCCAGTTCGGAACTGTGGCGATCATCAGGTCCTGGTCAAAGCTGTCGCCATCCTCGTACGCCTGAACCACTTCCCAGCCGTCCAAGCCCTTAACGGCCATTGATCTACCACTCTTGCTGTAGATTTCGTTGGCGTTGGATATGGCTTCAATGTGCCTGACGATGCCCTCAAACTTGCGAGCGGATTCCTTGGATGCCTTGCCGCCTGCTGGTTGTACCTTAATGCTGTAATCAGACTTGGCAATGGAGCCTGTGATCTGTTCGATCATTGGGTTAGTTAGGTCAAACGTGTAACGGGGTCGCCCTGAGTACACGTCGCGCCATGCTTGTTCCCACTGGCCATCCCGGGCATTCAGGAACAGGTTAGCCTCACGCGCCATTTCCCTATTATCGTGGTCGTCGTCCTGCGCCTTCTTGAGCGCGGCAAGCATCCATTCGTGATCTTCGTATTGCTTCTGAGTGGGCATATCAGCCTAACCTTTTGAATTTCAAAGTTACTGGTTCTTCAGCCTTGCGGGTCATCATTGGGAACAGTTCCGTAAAGCCCCACACCAAGGCGTCGGCGCGGTCAGGCGACTTCAGGCCACCATAACCGCTGGTGGTCATACCGCATAACTGGTCTTCGATCTCGGGGAAGTAGCCAATGTGGTGAATCTTGCCCTGTTCGTACAGGCTTGCGACAGGCTCTGCCCTGACTACCTTGCCCCTCGATGCCGTGACTTCGCGGTAGGGTACATCAGGATTAGCCGCCCTGATGACCGCCTCAACCATAGCGCCTCCGTAGTTGCGCTCTGCTACCACCCTGTCAGCAGAGTTGCGCAGATAGGCATCTGTGGCGATCCTGCCCCATTCCAGCGGCCCGTAGTGGCCTGACAAGTCCTCCAACAGGTACCCATGCCCGTCGATGCCCAGGGCGCACACCACAATCCCTATCTCATCGCTTCGGGTATCCTGCTCGCCTGAACAGCCGGAAGGGTCAACAGCCACCACAACCCGCAGAAAGTCAGGGATGTTCTCCTCACGCCTGCCCAATCTACGGTTTGCTGACAGTATCTCATCAGTCCACAAAGCCCCTTCAGTGTCATCAGTGAACCTACCCAACAGGAAGCGGTTGCGGGCGCGTTCCGGCAGGCTGTCGAGCATGTTCAGGTATTCGGGGTCAAGGTTCTCGCGGTTGTCTGCGGGGTTGATAAGGTGCAACCGGAAGTTATCGGGGTTCTTGTCGGGCTGCCCTGAGTCGGGGTCTTTCTTCTCAACAAAGCGGCGGTAAGTCCAGTGCTTCTTGCTTGGCGGGTTGAAGTCGTAGTAAGCCTTGAGCCGCAAGCTGCCTGTCTTTTGTGCCAGTCGGGTCATTGCCAGGGTGATGGATGCAAACGGTATCTGGCTGCATTCGTTGAAATACAGGGTGCAGAACTCAAGTCCCAATATCTTCTCGGTGCGCTCCTTGTCATCCAAGCCGCAGAACCATATCTCGCTACCGTTGGGCAGGGTCAGGAACCAGTCGGTCTTGTTTAGCTCGCAGTGCGCCCATACGCCTGGAAAGCAAAGCTCAAAGACTTTTGGCAATGTGTCATAGATTACCGATGCTTTAATCGCATTGAACCGATAACGGAATATGGCGTGCCTGGATTTTGGTTCCTTTAAGGCTCTGAGGATTACCGCCCTGACCAACAGGAATGTCTTACCGGAGCGACTGCCACCCCCTAAAGCGCAGTGCATGGCGGAGCTTATCAGGCAGTCCATCGCCACGTCTTGGGCGGCGGTTAGCCTGAACTCAGACACTTGCGTCCTTTCCGGTTATTGATACCTGAACGGGGCCGACAAGGTTCAGCTTGCTGCCTTCCTTGCGGTCAATGATTCTGTGGGCTGTGTTTACGTCGTTGTCATCCAGTGCATTCAGGATAACTCTGCGGGCTTTGTGTACGGGGTTTTGCTTAAGTGCTTCTTTTCGCTCCAGAAATTCCGGATTGTCATTGCAGTAGTTGTACAGGCTTGACTTCGATATGTCGGCAGCGAAACAGGCTTCCAAGTCAGTACACCCAAGTAAAAACGCCTCCTCTAATTTTTGGATAACGTCTGGGGTGAATACCGTCGGGCGACCTGCTGGCATCATGCGTACTCTGCGCAGTGTTCTGCACATAATTGCACATGGCAGATTGTTTGTCTACTTTATTGGATTGCGCCCCATCGCTTCTTTAAAAATAGTTCGTAGATTTGCAAAGTCTTTGATTTCCCGAGCAATATCGCTTTCGTGGTCTTCGAGGTATTCTATTAAAGATTGGCTGTAGCCCAATGTATCGGGCTTTGCCATGTAGGTATCAATGGCTGCTATTGCTGCACCAATGCCCCTAGTTATGATGGCGCAATTGCCCACTGCGTTGTGGAAATCAATGTACTCCTGCTGCGCCTTGGATACCGGATGCTTGCCGCCTGCGGCCTTATGCTCAATTATCAGGCTTCCGTACCCTCCTCGCGGTAGCATGATGGCAATGTCGGCCTCGCCTACTACCCCGCCCATTCCCTTCACTTGTGCGTTGCGGATTGCAGCCATCTTGCCTTTACCCCTGTGTCCGCCTGTTTGGCTGACGCGCAGGCTCATGGCGTATTGGGGGTATCGCTCCCTGAAGTAAGCGACAATCTCGCGCTGTTCGTCGCATTCACGCATGTATCAACCCTTCCTCTAGCCATATTTGCTGCGTCCTGAACACACCCTCATAAAACCACCGCTTCAGGGTTGGGGCGGGGTAAGGCGTGCTACTCCTTCCGTCGATAGCGTCATGGCAGGCATGGCAACCAAAAGCCCCGAACATATCGTGAGACTTTGCGCCCATGCCGCCGCCGGGGAGATGGCATAAAACCACAGTTTCGGGATTTCCTGTGCAGCAACCCGGTATGCGTATCTGGCACTCGCGGCCCCTTGCTGACTTGCGAAGTTTGCTCATTTCAGCAACACCAGCACCCAAAAGACTACGGCGACCAAGGCGGCTACTTGGATGACTGCAACGATTTCGTCGATCATGTGAAACACCCTCCGACACAACTGCCGAACATTTGGCCCTGCTCAGTCGTGAAATCAATCTCCTCTAACGGTATTGCGGCTTGTGTCAGCCACAGATCAGGATCAACAGACTGGATTTGCTTTTCAAATTCCACAGCCTTGGCAAAGTCTGCCGGTGCCGATTCCTTTTGCCATTTCCACTCGCCCTGTGTTTTATTTGGACACATCCAGCAGCTTGATCGCGGTGGATCAGGCCACCCCATGCGCTTAACCAGTGCCACGCAATCCCCCCGATTCATGCGCTTTTCGATCAGCGGGTAGCGGTGCTGCCATTTGCCTGTAGGCTGCGAACAGCGGCGCATTTCATCAATGCTAAAGCCCATCCATATATCAGCCTCAGCTACCCCCTGATCTGTCGCCCACCGCTGCATTACTCGCTTTTTCCACTCATTGCTGCAAAAAGTTGGCAGCTTGCCTACCCCTTCCCCTTCTGTGGTGAATGCAGGGATTAAAATATCGTCGTTACGCATCAAATCCACCGTGGCGTACTGGCTTTTTGGCACAACCACCAGATCAACACCTGCCGCCCGCAGTGCTGGCTGCACCCATTTGTCGAGGTATTCCCATGTGGTTGAAAGCTCGCGCTCTGTATCCACGATAATCGCCAAATCTGGGCGCAGTTCGTCCATGCAGATCAAGGCGGCAATCGCGCTAGATTGCGTGCCGCCGCCACTACTCCAGATTTGCGTCCTCACGCCTTATCGCCCAACCTCGGCGCATCAACTCCGAAGCGCCGCCTGTCCCAGCCCTTCCGAGCTGCTGCGGCCCTGACACGGTTCTTTTCGGGTTTCACGTAGCCCATCTTTGCCAACATCTCGTGCTGGTTCATCGTGCGGTCAAACACGCCAATCAGCGAAGGAGGGCGCATTTCAATCCTGCGCTGCATTTCAATCGTCCCGGCAAACTGGCTTTTCAGGCTCCCGTCCGGTTGCTGCCAAACTGCTATCGGGCTTCCAGGTTCTGCGTCCTCGATTCTTGCCATGATGCTGTGAATGGTTTCAGCCATTAACTAACCTCCCCTGCCTTCGATTTGGCATAGTTTGTATGTGTTTCAGCATATGAAGTATGCTGCTCCTCTGCCCTTACAAGTTGTTCCATTGCCATGCGTTCATCGCTTGGCCATTCGATATGCACCCCGAACTTTTCTGATATGTGGCGATCCAAAACCGCATAAACCGACTGTATGTCTGTCGTGCTCAGGTCTGCCGTGCTTTCCTCAAGCAGCATCGCTTTCTGAATTGGCCTCCATAAAAACTCCTTGGCCATGTCCTGCGACCAAGGTATGTCCACATTCGGTTTGAGTACGGCTTTCATGTCCCACCCGGCCATATTTAAAGCCCGCGCTAACTCTGTCAGGTACTTGTGCAGAGCACGGTTTTGCTGATTAGTGCGGTGCTTTTCATTTTCCATTCTCCGCCCTCCACCTTTCCATCAACCCCGCCCTGACCTTTTCCATGCCTGCCTGCCCGCGCCGCTTTTCGATGCGCTTCAATACCTCCGCGATCTTGTGACGGTCGCCGCCTGTGGCTTTCCACCAGTAGGCAATCTCGCATTCGTAGCGACGCTGTTCATCGGACGTGCCGCCAGGTTTCATAGTATTGCACCTTTTCAATCGTCCGATAATGCACGCCCAGCTCCTTAGCCATTGCCTTCGCCGACTTGCCGTGCCTGTTTATCCTGATCGCCCGCACCTTGTCAGGCGTCAGTCGGGCAGTGTGGACAGACTCGCCTCGCGTTGGGTTAATCGCGGCAGGCATCAGGCTGCAAACATTTCGTATTGGTTTTTGTCGGCCTGATCAATGTTGCGTAGCGCAAGCTGGTAGTAACTGGGCTTTAGCTCAACGCCCAATCCCTTCCTGCCGAGTTTGACAGCCATGTAAACCTCCGAGCCGATGCCCATGAATGGCGTCCATACCACGTCACCAGGATTGCTCCACAACTGAATGCACCGTTCGATAACGTCAAGCTGCAGCGGGCAGATATGCCGCTCGTCGTCGTTGTCGCGGCCTTCCCTGAAATTCAGGGTATCCGTCTGGTTGATGTCGTCCCAAACCGGCGATGCGTATTGCTGCCACACGTCTATGCTCGTGCCACTGTGACCCGGCACAAAATACAGTCGCCCGTCGTCGCGCTCGAAACGGTCAAACGTGGCAGGCGGATTGTCGCCGACGTAATACTTGAACTCTCCACTTATCGGATCTGAGTTATCGCCTGGTTTGCGCATCACCACGACATAATCAGCCAGCCCCATGCGCGACATACAGGAGTCCTTCTTCACCTGCTTGTGAAGCAGCCCGAGCGCCTTGGTGCGTTGCATGGCAACTACGGGGTCTTTCCAGATGCAAACCTCGGAATGGTAGATAAACCCTTGCGACTGATACTCGCGGATAATGTCGCCGCGAAAATCCTTGATGCCGATGAATCCATCATTCTGCTTTGAGCTTGGCAGGTTCATGCAGTGTATAGCGATATTGCGCCCCGGTTTCATCACGCGGAATTGCTCGGTGATCAGGTAGCGGTATTGCTGCCAAAACTCATCATGTGTCTTGACGTTGCCCATGTCGCGCTCCGAGTTGGAATATGTATACAACGATGCGAAAGGCGGACTGAACACAGAAAAACCGACAGACTCGCTTGGCAGTGATTGCGCCACAGTCACGGTGTCGGCATTGTATACCGCGTAGTTTTCAGTAATGCTCTGGTCTATTACATCCATGATGCTATCCTCATTGTTTCAACCGGCACATAATCGGTTTTCTCCGAAGTCGCGCCTTTAATTTGAGCAATCGTAAAGTCGTGCATGATTGCCGCCATTTCCTTTTTCATTTCCTCATTCTGTGCCTGCTTGCGCCGGATGTTTTCCAGCACCGCGCCTTCAGTGTCTGCAGTGACGATGTGGACAGTAACCGGCTTATCCTGGCCAAACCGCCAGCACCGCCTTACCGCCTGATAGAATGACTCCCACGAGTCGGACAGTCCGACAAATACCATGTGATTGCAGTGCTGCCAGTTCAAGCCCCAGCCACAGATTGACGGCTTGCTGATGAGCACTCGAACCCGGCCCTCTGCAAAGTCAACCAGCCTGCGCTCTTTCGTCTCGGTGTCGTCGGCTCCGCTGATCTGCACCGCGTCAGGGATGGCCTTTGCCAGCGCATCACCTTCGGCGTTCAGGTCGCACCAGACAACCCACGGCTCTGACTTGTCGGAGTTGACCTTTGCCGCACACTCGCGCACGCGATCTGCCAACGACTCGCGGCGGGCTTCCCGGCGCTCTTGCAGGGTCTGCGCCTCGCTGGCGAACAACATACCATTAAGAGGCATCTCAAACGCCACATGATGCTCATGCAAATGCAGCGGCGGCAGGTTGTACGCGCCATCGTCAAAGCCCAGCGTTGACGGCTTGCGGATCATTGCGCCCCAAGTCGCCACCCAGCGCCAGAACAGTTCACGAGCGTGCCCCTTCAGGCGCCAAACGCTGGTGTCTCCGCCGTCATGCGTGAAGAACTCGGCCAGCATCTCCTGCTTAGTGCAGATTCCCAAGAACTCAGCATGAGTGCCTAGCTCGGTCCAATCGTTCGGGGCCGGCGT
>JAULBV010254145.1:0-11477 GCA_032358295.1 Pterothamnion heteromorphum | reverse complement strand
TCAAATAAAAATACAAAAGGAGGTCAAATAGAGGGCAAAGTGATACAAACCCCGATTATGCATAGATGCAGATTGCCCTCCTTTTGCAATCTCTTTGCGCACTCTATTTCTCCTAGGGAGAAATCGAGCTTTCCACGGGCTTGGAAATTTCCAAGCCCGTGGAAAGCTCGATCTGAACCCTGGGTCCTGATACATGCAGATCGTGGCTCATTGGAAAGAAAGTTGGCGATCCTCTGGGTAGCTTCCTGTGCGCGTTTTGGTACATTTTCGCGAAGGTATCTCTCGACATCTTGTATACCCGTTGCGATGACGAACTGATCTCGGAGGAAAATGTCGTGTTGGTACGCCCTGTCCAGTTGACGCTGAGTCGTATACAAGAGGCGGCACATGTCCTTGAATACTTCAACCTCAGAGTTCTCTGTGTTGTTCTTCATAGTCTCCAGAAGACTTTTCTTTTGTCATGTCCTGAGCAGCCGGCTTCGCTGTTCTTCCGAAGTGAATTCACCTTGCAGCGCTTTGACCACCGTCTCAAAGCAAGATTCTCCGGATAGATTCTCAGAATAGAACAACATGGCGTCTCCATCGAGCATTATGAGTATCCCTCGAGCCATTTTCTCCTCGCATAGGCCGCATGTGCGAGCCAGAGTTCGGCAAATTGCGATTGTACCGATGAGGTCTTCGTCCAGCGCGCCGGAATATCGCACCCGGTTTTGGCACATTCGAGCCAATCCTGATAATCCCATTGTGCTTTGGCCTGGGTCTGAGGAGTTCGTGCTCCCGAGATTTTGTTTGGATCCCTTTGCGCTTGTCGTGGGAGTTGTTGGGCCGGAGGGCTTCGTGGATACGTGTATGCTTCCGCCGTCATGGTGCATAGTGATGCCAGATGGTGGGGGTTCGGGGCGCTCTAGTGTTGATTTCGGGGAATGACCGGCTGGTGAGACATTCGATGAAGGCGTCTACTCTCTTCACATATGAATGTGAAGAGAGGAGGTGTACACCTTTTCCGGCTCTCACGAAAACGCCTCTTTCCAGCAGGAGTGTCCTCCATTTTGGGAGCGTTGATCCCGGAAGATTCTCAATGCCCTCAGGTCTGAAGATCGTGGCCATGTCGCTCCACAGATGTTCTCCCGTGATCGATTACTCAGCCGCGTAGACCGCCAGATAATCGTCTGAGTACTACTTCAGTCCTTTTTGGGTACGCATTCCATTCGTTCGTGTCGGCGTCCTTGTCGGGCGGAACCGCGTCGTCCGTCTCAGCTGGGACGTACGTCAGGCCGGTAGAGTGTTGCACGGTGTCTGTCATGTTTTCGGCGATAAGGACGGCATATATCGTACGATGAGCATTCTTGAACACCTGAAAGATATAACTGTCGCCAAGGTGCGTCTTGGGGGCCGAAGTGGAAGGACGATTCCCGTGCGGAGCAGCGGGGAACGAATGCCGAGTCCCTTGCGGAGCAGCGGGAATCTGGGAATGAGCGGAGGTCCCGTGCGAAGCAGCGGGGAACGTGTACAAAACAGAACGCGGTAGCGGTCGATGGAGTGGTTGGAGTTGAAGTTGATGATCTTTATTCTGCGGCGCGCTTCGCCGCGAGTCTATATGTACTACCTATTTCGGTTGGATCGTAGCCGTCCAGACAGGTCCTACGTGGCAGAGGGTCCATGTCGACGTCCGCTGGGCGGAGTATCCACTCTGGACTGTCCCAGACCTACTGTTCTGTTCCCGACAGGAACATGTAGGATTTTTCAGTTGAGTGCAGCGTTCGCTTTACGACGCATGTGCTCTGGGGGAACTGTACGTTCGCTGTGCAACGCTGGCAGTCCGGTGGAGCGGCGGAGAGATTAGTTCCTTGCTGGAGGATACGTAACAGCTTCCCTAAGGATCCTTCTCGGTTGCCCAGCGAATCTGGTAGAGAGGGCAAAAACTAGAGATTGTTCCCAGGATTTCTTGCAAAAATGTCGATCGTTCGTCTTTCAGTAGATTGGGCGGCACAGAAGAGCGAGAAATGGGCCAGAGAGATGTAGTCTTCGGAAGATCACCCACAGAGGGATACTGTTAGTAGCAGCTGCTGCTAACTGTATCCCTGTGTGGGTGATAGCTGCTATCGGCAACCCCGAATAACCGCCCAAGAGAAGGTTTCGGTTTCCCACTAGGTACTTACCGTACGACGGTCCCGGTGTGAATGCGAAGCGTGAAGCGGGGGTGAGGCGTAGAGCAACGAAGCAGCTTGGCTGTTGAGACGCAAGCGCCGAAGGCGAACACAACACAGACAGAAAAAAATAACTTTGTGACGGGAAACAACCGATACTTGTCTTGACAGGGGAGAGGTTTAATGGGCAGCACTCTAAAGTGTTTAATCGACCCGATGAATCGGTTCAGGGGGATGGCCGAACTGCGCCGAGTCCCACTTGGAGCTCGGTGCAGTGTTTTTAAATACAGTCTACTGTACACTGCACAGCCATCGGCAGGTCCATCCCATGGAGCACTGTCAGACAGTGATCGCATGTCACTAATTGGTTCTGCGCTGCACTGTAAGTGCTTACAGAGCGAATGCGCCGTGCGCCACAACTGGATGCAGAGATCACCCGGAAGCGTCATCTCGACGTGGCAGCACGCGTGAGCATCGCTGGAACCCGCACCACTGATGCTTACAGGCCCATACAGTACAACTATCGAGCTTAATTACTCTACAAATAGGGCAGATGTGCCACGAAAACAAGGCACAACCGGCTAACTTAGCCTGGTGTTCCTTGTTTTCGCACATTTGCGCGCGGCTACAGTACTGTACGCCTTAAAGGCGTACTGTAGCCGCGCCCAAAATCGCGACCAGAATAGGGCATCGCCCGCCACAAATATAG
This sequence comes from Pterothamnion heteromorphum, assembly GCA_032358295.1. Lineage (NCBI taxonomy): Eukaryota > Rhodophyta > Florideophyceae > Ceramiales > Ceramiaceae > Pterothamnion > Pterothamnion heteromorphum. The sequence continues at coordinate 8,621 of JAULBV010254145.1, read as the reverse complement.
CCTAGCCGTGACAAGTTTCCACGGCTCCACCAAACCCCGTTGCACCACACTTACTTCACACATAAATGTAAAGAATGAGCTGCACAGCGCATTCGATGAAGGGTGACCTGCAGGGGTAGTTGTATGACGGGGACATTTTGTTCCGGACTCCCGGACATTCCTGAGTCCCCGGCCCGTAGCATATCCGGTGCCATTTATTACATCAATTTATTGAAAACTGTCATGGATGGATGAAGGTTAGTGTCATTCTCCATGAGGGGCTCACTAGAATCCTCCGAAACATTTGGAGGGGGGAAAAACACTTCGATATCATCAAATTCTGGTATGATCTTGGCGGTCATGACACCCTCATGTACATCATCATACATTTTCATTCGTTGATGCTTCTGGATGCACGTCATCCGCAATATCATACATAACTGCAGATTCTGCGGCTGCTATGCGAATAGATGCTCGGGACTTCTACTAGATATATACAGAATGAATGTGATCTTCTGAATCAGAATAAGGATTCTGGCTGTATTTGAGAGAAAAGAGAACAGCCTGCTGGTCAGCGCTTCTCCTGTGTGGTGGCCATGAAGGAGCTGACAGGTAACTAGAATAGTCTTCATATTCCAATCGGGACCAATGAAGTGGATTGGGAACGAGGCATACGAAAATCCTATATCATCCGTCCAAACGTCTGTAGTTGCTCCAATAGACGGAATATCACACAGTATTTTCTTGATAGCCTTGTCGACCTTCAAGGTGGACAATTGGAACTGTTTCTCGCCAAACAATCACCATGGTGATAGTTTGTTGCAACAAACTACGCGACATGTTCACCAACTTGGTGGAAATTCTTGATAGTCTTAAGGCGTTGGTGACTGTTTGGCGAGAAACAGTTCCATACGTTGGTGCCACTTCTTTCATCAACTTCCGAAACCCTTCATCCTCCACAATGGACATCGGGCGTAAGTCCAGCGCGACCCACATCCGCAAGGCAGTTGATGAACCGCAGGTTCTTGGTGCTGGATTGGCCGTGCGAAGTTGCTTGCGTCTTATCCCACAGGTGAGGGAGAAGCTTCTGACACGGTTTAGGTTTTTCGACGGCTGCTTCGTAGACCTTGTCTGTGTTGATGGTTGAGTGCAAGGCGGTGAAGTGTCGGTTGATGTTGGTCGTTCCCTTTCCGAAGGCACTGCGTTTGAGGCAGATCTTGCAGCGATACTGTTTTCTGTCTGCGGATACCAGCACGCAGATGTGGACGGAGGCAATCGACCATCCCGTGTACGGTTACCACGTCAGCGCTACACTTGCGGCATTCGGTTTCATTGGAAGCTGAACTGGATGGGGGTGTTCGTGTGGGATGTGTAGTTGACGAAAGGAATATTTGGATTGGGAGTTCCCTTTTGTTTCGCGTGCTGGAGAACAACACAGTAAACTTCGATTCAGTAATGTGTTAGGAAAATGACAGAGTCCTAATGTTTAAATTTAAAATGTTGAGTTCGGAATGATCCTCTCCCAATACGTACAGTCAATAGGAATAGCGTGGGACTCCGTACGGCCCTTGGTATAATATGTTACTCGTGCACAGTTTTCAATAGGTCTTGCAAACAAGTAGTGACGAGTCGTTCAATTGCTGGATAGTATTAGGAGATATACCCTGGAATTGGTTATGACGTGGAATTTATCGAAGTACCAACGAATTTTACAAAATATGCACCAAACCTAAAACAAATACCAATTTGGTAAACAGTTGGTAAAAAGACGAGGACCTAGTCTCATCGCAAATAATACACGTCCTGTTGCGATATACAGTGATTTTGGAACATAACCCAGTCATTTCCGTTTATATGCTCAAATCGACGAAAACCACGTTATGCACGACATATATGTAATACATCCGAAGCGCACATACAATAAGTGGTGGATCAAATACTTTACGAGAGCATAGAAATACCAAGAAAGCACCAAACAACAGTCCTTTATCTTGTGAATAGAGTTATTGTTGAGTGTAGTACACTGGAAAACGTGTAGTCTCTGGCAAGTTGTATTTAAGAATGGATTATACAGCGTAAAAGTGATACAGATGACTTGTCCAGAGATCAGGTGAGCTGAAGATGAATTTCGTAGACGACAAAACGCATTGAGAAACATGACCTTCTCCCGGAATGACTATTTTGTATCCCAGTGACGACTGGATATACTGTATTGTATAGTTTGGAGACGAAATGAATCGCACAGTTAATTCACTGCCAACTGATATTCCAGGAATGCACGATTCGCTTGTTTTTCAAGAAATGCGCGATATATCGATAAATCGCCGTTTTTTCTGAAGTAGGGCCGTCTTTGTCAAGAATAGTAGTACATCCCCAAATCTGTATAATTGGTATAATATTGGGTCATTTCTCAATCACTACGTCTTTTGAAAATTACTCCATCTTTACTCAATTGCCCCATATGTCAAGACTCTTATGCATACCTCGAATTTTCTCGAGGTAAAATGTACCCCCACCTACCTACTTTTCTGTCATTGTTGATACAAAAATTAATACGTCATCATAAAGCAGATGGTCTTTACCTCCGCGTAGAGAAAAAAGCGACAGAAAAACAGGCGTAGTTGGGACATAGGCTGGACGATATCTCAACCCCCAAAACACTCTCACCTCAAGAAATCCTGAGGTAAGGAATTATTGTACCTTCATTCCTTTTTATTGAAATTAAAGGATAAGGCGCATGTGCGTCGGCGAGGTCACCCCGAAACTTCGGCGACGACCATCAGCCGTTGGCACCTTCGCAACCAGTCCACACAAAAGCCGCACCGCACGCCGCTCGTTTCACGTGCTGGACCCTCCCGCGCACGTAGAGCCGGCCGCGTCTGCGCAGCACTTTTCGTCGAGCATGACGCGTCGTTATGCAACGCATAGCTCTCACGGCGCTCATGTTGCGCGACTCTCGAACACATGTGCGCCTAGAGTGTCGCAAGCCCTCTGGAGCCGCTCCATCGCCAGATGTCTTTCTAACCCCGCTCTCCCCAGATACGCCATCACCACATACAGCAGCAACAGTGTAGGCTACATATTAGTAGGTAATCAAAGGTAGCATAAGGGAGAGTACGGCAGACCATTTGAATGTAATGTCCTCATGAGAGGAGAGAACGGTCCCGACCAAGATGGTCCCCAGACATCACCCAATATCTCGAAAAGAAAAGTAAAAGGAATTCTAATTTAAAGGGGACAAGCTCTCTACGATGTGCGAGGTCAGTTGGTAAGTTTAGTTTTTAAATCGGAGCTGTCCTCTTCCCGGGATCAGCTTGCACAAATGACGCTCTAAATACCTCACGTTTTCTTGAGGTAAGCGAAAATCGCTGATTGCGAAAATTGCCATAAAGGATCCTTTACCTCACGAAATCTTGAGGTAAGGAGTCTTGACATATTTGTTTGGAAGACCTATTAGGCATATCAAACATATATTGCACCTGTGTGTATATATTGAATGTTATTCTGAGACACAAGCCCGGAATTGTAAGTTACGTGGTGTATATGGAATCACGAGCTTACAAAGCAAAAGACTATCCGAACATGATATGCGAGCCAATATCGTTCTGAGCTTTTTATATGAAGAGGACTACTAGTCCTCTTCATATCACCAACTAAGAACGATATGCGTGGTGTTTATGCGATGATAAGAGGTGGTACCTCTTATCGCATAAACACCACGTCGAATAAATATGTACACGCATTTCGGAAATGACTCGGTCATTTCCGTATACAGGCTTAAAAACACTCGTACGCAGACCTCTCAGCTACTTCCTTTTTCCAAGGTCCTGTTTCCACCATGCCGCAACCTTCCCCTTCCAGTTCCCTAGGGCTCCTCGCAGAAGCTGCCCTTGACCGAGTCAGTGACCTCAGTCGCTACTCGAATGAGATTACCCTTTCCGACTCTGACGACGAGTGTGATTCTCCATCTCCGATGTTTGATTCCTTCTGAAACGATGGTGGTTCAGCTGGAATCTTGGAATTAACGAATTTCAGCGCCACAGAGTTTCAGAACATCTGGATGACATTCGCAAAATTCATCAAGTCCAACTATAACGTCGGGCGCGGGCGCAAGTCAAAACACAGTGGCAAGGATGTGCTCATGGTGAAACTCTGCGTTCTCAAGAACGGTGGAAATTTGGGATTTTCACTTTGTCCGATTTTGGACTGAAGGGACCATCCTTCGAGCGCCTCATTATGCGCTTCATTTGCATCATCTCTGCGGAGTTCTACTCGGTTTATGTTGAAGAAGCTGCAAAAACGTGCAGCCTATCAGCGCTGCTGGAGCACAAGCAGACGTTCAGAACCCAAAAGATGTCCCAGTACGCTACGGATGTAACGTTTCAAGTGTCATTCAGGCCTTCCGTAAGTCCCAAATGTAGGGTAATAGACCCTCAGAAGCAAGGGTTATGGACCCTGTATCGAGGGACCAGCCTAGCAAAGGCAAGGATAGCAGGAGTTATACTCCTCAGTAAGCATAGTGGTTGGACCACGTGCTACTTGCTTAAGCGTGAAATCAAGTCTCAGAAACGGACAATAGTCCGAGCACCAAACTGTACTCAAACCGGGGGAAGGGATGCGGTTACTGAACCGTGAAGGGATTGTGTTGATAAACGCGAGATCTAGGAGTTACGAGTAGGAGTACCTCCACGTACCGGCTGTCGGCACTATACAGAAGAAGCACGGGATACTTCCCTCGGTGCGGTGTACTACGGCCAGAAACACGAGCTAAGCTCGGGCCGGTTGTCGGCAGTAGACAGGATATGCCGAGTATTTGTATTCGCCGGACTAAAAGCCGCGTGGCACAGCACGATGAGCTGGACTCTGTCCGGGCCGTCCTTGACTTGGGACGGGACGAGAGAGAGTATGAACTCTGCATGCAAGAACGCCTGGGTTGTGCTCACGGAGTGGGCACGTTGGTTATCCCCAAGAATGACGGGAGGCGTCCCTCGACGTCGATGAAATGAGTGGTGAGTATCCCACGTGCAGCGCGGAAGGGAAGGAAAAAGGGAAATGGGATTGAACCCACGAGCGTACGCACGGACAGGAGTCCGGGCGCTAGCCTAGCGCCCTAAGGGAGAGATGGATAGAGATGGGGAGAGAAAGAGAGAGAAAAGAGGAGGGAAAGGCAAGAAAAAGAACATGACCAGGACAGGGAGCAAGTGTGGGGGGCTAGCGCACAACGGGGCAGTGGTTCAGTGGGGGTCGGTGGTAGTCAGTGAAGCCTGCCTTCGATCGTTGGAGATGATCGAAGGCGGTGGTTTATATACGAAATCCTGGGTCGATCTGAGGTCGATTTTCAAATGGGAGTGGGCACTAGATCTAAATGTTAGATCTAATCCGATTGGGGATCTGATTCGTATGTACTTGGGAGATCCAGGTTGAGGTTTTATCAAGTGTTTGACGTGGGGTGGGCTTGTTGGAAGCACTGCTTGCATTTGGAAGAATACACGTGTAAGTGTTGATACAAGTTGTATCAACACAAACGGTCGAGGGGTTCAGATGGCTTTTTGGCACAGTGGTGACACGTGTGCCTCGCATTAGTGACACGTGGTGACACGTATACCTCGCATTGGTGGTTCGGTGGTTTTTGAAGAATACACGTGTAAGTGTTGATACAAGCTGTATCAATACCTTCGGTCGAGGGGATCAGATGGCCGTTCAGATGGCCGTATGGCACAGTGGTAACACGTGTGCGTCTCATTGATGGTTCAGTGGTTCTTGGATGTAAATCGTGTAAGGAATCCGAAAATGGAGTCCATTTGTCGGATAGAGCATGGGAAAGGAGTGCAAAACTAGAAAAGGAGGATATATTGGAGTATGGAGCAGTGGTAGAATACGGTTGGTGCCTGAGGCATCACATCACTCCCCCTGAGATTTAGCGAGGCGCTCTCGACTCGCTGTTGGTTCATGGCGTTCTGATGGGTGTCATTCACTGGATTCTTTGAATTGTCGAAGGAGTTCGGGGCTGTGTTCTAGGTCTGATGGAGTCTGCCAGGAGTTCTCGTGATCTGGGTAACCGAGCCATTTGACGAGGTACTGAGGCTTTCTTCGGTGTCTGCGGAAAGCAAGTATCTTCTCAACCTCATACTCCTGGTGGTTGTCTTCTGGGAACTGGATTGGTTCCGGTGGGGGTTCTTGTCTGTCAAACATGTCTTCCTTGTAGGGACGAAGGAGGCTGACATGAAAGGCATTGTGAATCTTACGGTCAATCATTGGTTGGGGTAGGTTTAACCGATAGGTTACCTCGTTGATTTTCTCTGAAATCTCAAATGGTCCGCAAAACTTCGGATGTAGTTTTCTGGACCCAGATCCATCTTCTAGATGGAGATTGGAGGTGGAAAACAATACTTTGTCATTGATTCTTAGGGTGATAGGTATTCTTATTTTGTTTGCTTGTTTTGCCATTGATTCGTTGTTTTTATGATGTTTTCAATGGCCATCTGGGTTGCTTTCTGAAGGGAATCTATGAAAGAATCTGAGGCTGGGTTCTTGGAATCAAGGGTATTTATGGGCATGGTTCTAGGGTGTTGTCCGTATGTTAAGAAGAATGGTGTGAATGAAGTCGCTGCGTGTCCCGAGGAGTTGTACGCGACTTCGAAATGGATGATATACTCATCCCAATTAGACATATCAAAGTTGGCAAATGCTCTGATCATTTCTTCGATTTTTCTGTTCAGAATCTCTGTCTGTCCGTCGGTTTCTGGGTGGTATGCTGATGAAGGGGATATCTTGGTTTTGACTGTGGAAAATAAAGATTTCCAAAAGTTACTCATGAAGAGGCGCGAACGCCGGTGCCCGCGCGGGCCGGAAGACCGGACGCGGCGCGGGCGGGAGCGAGGACGCGGGCGCGGGGGTGGACTTGAACGCGCGCGGGGAACGCTGTTGACTTGAGGGGGCGCAGGCTCGGGAGCGGTAGCAAGCGAGTTAAAGAGGCGCGAGCGCGGGCGCGGGCCGGGAGGAGTTGAGGCGGGGGCGGCAATTGTGAACACTGGATGCGGCGCGGGCGGGAGCGAGGGCGCGGGCGCGGGGGGTGGTGAAGTTTCCGCACGTTCAACGGGGGCGGGCACGCGGTTGACGTGAAGGGGCGCAGGCGCGGGATCGGTCACAGGCCAGTTAAGGAGGTGCGGGCGCGGGCAGGGACCGGGACGAGTTGAGGCGGGGGCGCCATTGGGCCTGGTGGTTGGCGGAAATAAATGAAATTGCGTCGTGCCGGTGCAGGCGCGTGCGGCGCTTTGAAATATGGTTTGAAAAATTTAAAATTGGGGGATTTTTTAATTTTATGAGCAGGGTTTTAGGTGCTGCACACAGGAATTTCTATCTCGCGTTCCTGTGGGCCGATTGCGGCGTTCTCAACGCCAATCAACTCCACTCGTGCTCCTGCGTGCAACGGTGTAACCTTTACGGTATTCCGAAAGAAAACATATCATTCTGATAATAAAGTCACTCTCCTCACTCTCCGTGCATGAACTCTCGTCTGCTGAGGTAGCGGTATGAAGATCTCACTCTCTGTGCCTTCTCTCTGGCCGAATGGCTGCGCGACGTCGGGCTCCATGCCGATCCGCACCGGCTGTCATCCATAGTGGAGGTCCACGAACTGTCCACCGAGGTCCATGACGGCTCCCATGCGTTCTAGCGACGGAGAACCGATGATGACACCCACAGGTGCGTCCTTGATCGTCAGGAAGTCGAGGTTGACAACCACGTCCCCTAACGAGATCGGCACCTTGCTCAGACGGCCGATACAGCCAGTGTTCGTCCCGTCCGTGACAGTGATGGTCTTCTGGGTCGCTTTGGGGACTAGGTTGAGCGCATCGGCCAACTCCTGCGCGAGATGAGGTTGGGGACGGCGCCTGTGTCAAGCAGAGCGCTTGCCGTAGTGTCGTAGACCTTCACGGGAACGACCTTGAGGACACATTCACTCGGGCGCAGGAGCGCCGGGTTGGCTTGAGTGCGCGTCGAGCGGACCTTGAGAGAAGTGAAGAGGCGACGTAGCTCCTTCTCTGCCTCCTTGGAGTCGCCTCGCATGAGTTGTCCAAACGTGAGGCCGCAAAAGGTGTTTGCGAGCTCGTTGATCACGTCGTATGAGCCAACGTGCTGCTGCATGGCCTTCTTGCGATCCGGCTTCTTCGCCTTTTTAGCCTTCGGGGTCGTTTTCCGGACGGTTTCGGCTTGTCCGGGTGGTATACGGGCGGGATGGGGTTGAGCAAGGACTCGATGGCACCGTGGCGGTTCTGCTTCGGTAGAGCCTCTCACTCTGCGTTCCTCTTGGCCGCCGCCACTACCTCTTTTCCTTCGGTGACCAGCATGGCCGGGTTCGTCGGTCCCGCGGGACCCTGCTCAGCTTGCGTCCCTGACTTAGCGGCTTCTTGGGTGGGCTCTGAGCCTCCACTTGCCGTACCGGGAGCAGTGCTCGGGCGAGACCAGCAGGTTTTGACCTAGTGTCCCATCTTCCCACATCTCTCGCACCTGTCGTCCCTTTGTGGGTTCTTCTCGCAACTATTGGCGAAGTGTCCTTCTCCTTTTTGTAGTGCGCGTAGGTAGCTCAGTGAACGCGCGCACACAGATGGACAGATGTCCGGGTAGTGGTAGAGCTTGGGGTA
>JAULBV010254035.1:0-11479 GCA_032358295.1 Pterothamnion heteromorphum | reverse complement strand
CGAGTACTGCGCTTGCAGGGCCCCGTCGCAGCCCGTTTGCGGGCTGCTTGCCCTAATGTTTGCACTGCATATGTGCCAAGTACACGCAATGTCACATGTAAGTGTGCCTATTGGCAATGCCGTGATGTGTGCCCTAGAACGGGCAAACCAAGTTTCATCGGTGCTGCAGCTATGACCTATGCCTATGGCACGTCCAGCTTCGCAGCGCCTCCGTATCCAGCGCATTAGCGGGCTTCGCCCACTGAATGAACACCAACTTTAACAGTTGCTTTTATTCCCATGCTATGGGTCCGAGGGGAGGAGAAAATGGACTGGTGTAGTGGTGCACCCATGTTGCTGTCGGGCTGTTGCAGTTGTTTGTACATTGCATGCAATAGAACAGCCCATTGTGGACAAGAGCCCGACATTTCATGTCGCGCTAATAAGTGAAGAACCACAGTCTGTGTCGTCTGCTTCCCGTTTCGTTCCCCGCGATTCAACGTTCTGCCTTCTTAAAGACGGCAGAACCATGAATAGCGACGACAACGAAGTTCGTTGTCGTCGTCGGATAGACAACGTGCCTTGGTGGCGGCTGCGACGCATGGAACTACGGCTGTACCCTTCCACGGACACTGCGCAAGTTGTTCTTGCAGCTTGATTACCGTGGCGGTCTAGAAGGCGCCAAGTTCTAGCCATATTCCCCGGTGCTGTCGTTGTTTAACAGCGCTAGAAGAGAGCGGCGGGCATCGGCTTCGTAGTCGGTAGTTGGTGGTGGCGGCACACGGAACTCGACCATGATAACAACGATGCTGTAGTACTGCGTCGGTGGTAGTGGTATGAAGCTATTCTTCAGAGGTAGCCCCGCAGTATTGCGCTCACGCGAGCGCAATACTGCGGCGCGACCTGTACAGGGTCAATTCGCAGCCCTTTGCATGCTTCTTGCGCTAATGTGTGTACAGTACTGCATATGCGCCGAATATACTCGCAATTCCACACGTACGTGTGTCTAATGCCATCGCAATATACATGCGCATGTGTAGGAATGCCTTCCGGCCGACTGGCGGTGCGTGAACAGGAAGACGTGCGACGAGGCGCCGTGCTCGTGGTGGCGCACGAGGTCGCCGCCGGACAGCTTGACCATGCGCAGACGCGAGCCGTGGGCCATGTGCACGCGCGCGTGGTCCGGGAAGCAGACGCCCTCGTCGTCATCGGTGTCCGCGGGGGCCGAAACGGATGTCTCGGCCTAGACGTCCGTGTTGTCGGAGTACGAGTCGTCCCAGTCGGTGTCGGCTGGCAGCAGCGGTGGCCCACATGAGTTGTATGCAACTCATGTGCTCCACCTCATGCAACCGTGCATGTACGCCCTGCGCAATGCATTGTAAAATGTAACAGGGGCATGTCGCCCAGATATGTGGGCGACAAAGATGACGAGGCACCTATAAGCGTACTGGCATGCGGTAGGTGGACCATGAAACACGCGTGTTTAAGCCGCGGCGTCTGAAGCACGCTGTACCGAGCTAGATGCAGTACTCTGCAGCCGCTCGCTGTTCCTGCAATACCTTTTGTGTACTGCGCACAAGGTGTGCACACTATGCCGTGGCAATGCGGGCTCACATTCTGGTGCAGCTGTCAGTGCTATTTTCGACGCTCAGTACTTTGTTGAGCCCGCCGCAGCGCGCAAATGCAGAGTACAGTACGGAGCTGAGCTGCAATATCTAGCTCCGTACAGTGCTGCAGTATCGACATGTGTACAGTGCCGGTGTAAAACACTTTACGTACGCGCCCCTGCGTGCATACGTCTAAGTGGAAAGGAAATGATTGCACGGAAAGGTCGTCATAAAATTAAAAACGTCGGAGCTGTAAACTGTTATCAATATCAACAAATTGGTCGGGGCTATGGGAAAACGCGACGCCCACGCACGCAACAGTCCGCACTCCGTAGCGCCTGCGAGAACATCACAGCCGCCGCCCTTCGCCGCAGAACCCAAACGCCGCCCGCCACCCGCCGCGCACGCCTTCTCCTTCACCCATTAACCACCCCGCGCCGCGCGCGCTCCCATGAACCGCGCCGGCCTTGGTCCCAGCGGAGCGCGGCGCGCGGCGCGCCAGAATTGATCCCATCAACCACCGCGTGCCGGCCTTGCTCCCAACGACCCACGCGCGCCGCCCAGTTCTTGGTTCTCGAACCGCCTTGTTAGCCCCGTTCGCCGGTATGGCGCGGCCCGCCTTCTGTTGTCACATCGCCCGTGCGGCGCGCCCGCCTCTTCCTGCCCGTCCGCCCGTGCCGTGCGCCCCCCCTTCTTGCCTTCTGTCGGCCCGCGGCGTTTGCCGCCTTTTTCAGCCTGCAGGCCCGCGTCTGTGGCGCGCACCAGTTTTAAGTTCCACACGGGTCCGCCACCTTGGTTCCCACCGCCGTTTGTGGCCTATTCGCCCCGCCCGGTGCGGCCGGCCTCGCGCGCCACTACCGCCCCGCGTTGTGTTCCCGCGCGGTGCGACCGGCCTTGGGTCGTCTGCTCGCCCGTGCGGCGCGCCCGCCTCTTCCTTCCTGGCTGCCCTCGCGGCACACCGACTGGAGTCTTCTGGCGGCCCGCGCCGCCCGCGCCTCCTGTTCTCGGCCGCTGGCCTGTTGTTGCTGGTCGGCCTGCCCGCGTCTTACTGAGTCGCCGACTCACGTTTTGGGCGCGGTCACTGGTGTAATTCTCGGCTGTACCGCCGACGCTCTTGCCTCCATGCGTCCGCGCGCTGTGGCGTTTCAAACCGGGGCATTTGGTCGAACTCGGCCATGTGGTCGTCTCGCCCGACCATCTGCTTGCGCGTGCCGAAGACCTCGGTCAGCGTCGTCGTGCTCCGTCCTCTCGTCCGCCCCGTCACGCTCTTCTCTGACAAGTCGGCCGAAGTGCCGCGCCCCGTCAAGTGGGGTTGGCGATCCCGTTGCGGCCGGCCACTGCCAGCTGCTGGGCCTAGGCCCGGTCGTTCGCACGCACGTCACCTGCGCGAATCCTCTCGTGCCTACGCGCGTCACTGGTTCTCTGCTCTAGTGTCCGCCGCGCCAGCGCTCGCTCGACGGGCCTTCGCTACTGTTTGCTATGGGACGTCCTGTTGTGCAGACGCATCCGCGCTCGACGCAATGTTGCTCGCGCACGATCGTGCTTCCATCAGATGCCAGTCTCGTCACGTTCTCAAAACGGCTTGTCGAGCGCCGTCTTGCTGGTGTGCGGTGCTATCGCCGTGGGGTCTCCGCTGGTTGTTCGCCCGCGCCGCGCTCTTGGGCCGCTGCCCCTTCTCAGCATTGCGTCCGCGCCCGGTTTGCTCGTCAACACGCGGATGGCGGGCGCTCTCGTCAACTTGGGACGTATCCCGCTCGCTTGCTTCGCACTGCGACATTGTTTCCGCACGCTACTTTGGCCCTTCGGCCGTTTTCCTCGGGCCGCTGCGCCCGTTGTTGCGACGCCAAGGCGCGCCGCGCTCCCGCGAAGGCGCGCCGCGCTCTCGCAAATGGGCGCCGCGCTCTCGCGTCTGACGGGCGTCATCATGATTGCACTCGCCGTCGCTAGGCAAGCTCATGCCGCGCACGCTTGGCTTTCTGTCGTCATATCGTGGTCGAGTGCTGGCCGAGGCTGCCGGCGACCCGGACGCAACCATGCGTCTGCTCCCCAGAGGCGCGAGTTCCGCGCCTATTGCGTGCGGCACTCGCGTCTTAGAAAGTCGTCTGCGACGCATCGCCCACGTCTCGACGGCCACCGAGGACCTCTGCCCGTGGTGCGAGAGGTAGCACGTTTCCTCGCCGAGCGTGGCGTGCGCAGTTGGCGTGCGCAGTGGAACAGGCGGCGCGCCCCGCGCTCAAGTTTACGCTCTTGTGGATGCTGCTCCCTCCCACCCGCGCTGTGGTCAAGTGCTCAACTGTGCGGCGCCCACGCCCGCTGCCCGCGCTAAAGTGAACAGGGCTGAGAAAGTGCTCAGCGGTGCGGCGGCTACGCGAGCTGCCCGCGCTCAAGTCCCCAGGTCTGGGCCCGCCAGATAACTCTGTGCTATGTGTCGCCCTCAGCCTGCCGCACGCTTGACATTCACTAAAGCAGACTTCGATCCTTACTCTCTGTGCGTTTCCTTTTACCTTCGCGACTACCATGCCCACTCTACACGCATGCCACAACTCCCGAACCCAGTCAGCTGACTGTCCCACCGACTATATCTCCGCGTCCCATGTCGCATCCGTGACTACCGGCTGTCGTCTAACTGCACATACTACGTATCTTTCCCATTACCTCCGCAGGTAGGCGGTGCTTCTTCGTCAGATTCGAGAAGCATAACATAACCGCATGTGGTGATACGTTATCCTTCCATGGCGAGCGTTTCTTCTTTGACGAACCAGACTTGTAAGATGGGTAATAGCGGCGGTCATACACACTGCTCGAAGCAGGACCACATCCTTCGTACCAATGCACTTTCAATGCCTCCGTACTGCCGTCCGTCACGACGGTACCATTGATACGGGCAACCCAGAATGGGCATCCTCCATCGTCTCCCTCACACCGCACAGCCACCATACTATTCACATCATATTCAAGCTCTGGAGCGACACCCTGCTCAGTCAGTTCCATTGCTTCCTGAAGGCCGTCGTGACCAAGGAGCTCATCGTCCTGACCGTTCCCTGGCTGCAATGCTCGATGCGCCAATTCAACCGTGTCCCGCAGATTCCAGTGGAACTCCTCTTCCCTGGATTCGTACACAGATTCCACAAGTCTGTGCAGAGCGGCCAGCTTAGCCCTGTCGCCGATACGCGTCTCCTCTGAACGGAGCCTGCGCATCACCTCCGCCTTGTCTTCCGGACAGGTCGTCGCAGTTGGAGGGGTGCGCGACAGATCTGGAACGGCGGTAATGAATCCCCCTTTCTGAGCCCTCTTGGATTTATGGAATCCCTCCCACTCGTCAGCGGCTGTTGCCCGCACTGAACACGTAGTACTGAAAGTGTCGTGGTCATCGGGGTTATCTTCTTCCTCGTCGGCTTCATTTGAAGACGAACGGTTGAACCTGAAGTACCGCATGTGCTTGAACGTTGGTACATTTCGCAGAATCTTCTCCTGCTCACAGAGAGCAGAGAAGTTGGCGACGTGGTTGAGGTGCGCGACGACAGGCTGGGGGCGAAACGACTGCCGTAGCTCACTGTGCAACTCTTCCAAAGTTACTGCGTCGTTTGACTTCAGACGTCTAGAAGTACAACTGAACACTTGGTCAATATCCTCATGGGTATGACCAATAGGGAGGAACGACGCATAGACCTCGACGAACACGCCCCATGACACCAAGCTCTCCAGATAACCAAGCAAGTACCGGTTCTTGTTTTCTCTAGTGCAATTGTCCAGCTGCACGTGAAGGACCTGCGGTAGTGGGTACTGCGAACGGCGGGAATTCAGAAAACGGTGTAGGGCTTCAACCACATGGTTAGCTCCCGTTTCGAAATTGTCCGTCATGGTATAGAGGTACAGGCGGTTCTCCAGAGCGTGGTCGAGGATTCCAATCAACTTAACCTTTAGGGCATGCCCCCGCACGTCCTTCGTCCCAGTAGTGAAGTGCGGGATTCCAAAGGCGGACTGGTCGGCTCCGTCAATAATAATTGACATCGAGTCGTTGGGATGCAGAATGGCGTTCTCCTTCCTCTTCTGGTACTGACGGCGCTCTCGACCAACCATATCCACGTGGTCCTTGTACTGCGATAGAATCTCTCGGCTCTGTGTTCCATTCCGTGCAGTGAGGGCAAGCGCTCGCTTATATTGATCGCAGTCCGCACACTTCGTAAAGCGCGTCACCTTCCTGACCTTAATATGAGCCGCGTGTGCCTTCCATGTCACATGAAAGTAAGATGCACTTGGCGCCTCCCCCACTCCGGGATGCAGAACCTTATACTGCTCCCTGAAGATGTCGTAGACGTGGTTCTTATTATAGAACGGGAGGTGCCGCTCATTCGTATCCGGCATAGCGTTGGCGGTCTGGTCGGAGAGGCGGTCCAGGAAGCAGATTATAGAATCTCTCGCGCTCGTCCGCTTCGGGTTACCGGTGGAACCCAGTCGGCTTGGGGCCTTGTAAGCGCCCGCAGTGCCTTTCGTGAATGACTGTAGATCGCGGGAGAAACGAAAGGCACGGACGAGGAACTCTGCGCACACACCCCGCCCGTCAAACTTGAACACATTGGTGTCACTGAGCATTTCTTTGAGCGCCATTCGTCGGTCCCTCTGGTCCATGCCCATCACTGCACGGACCTTCGCAGCGAGGTGGGTCTTATTCACGCGATCGAAGCACCGCCGCCTCGTGCAGCAGAACGCACCGGCGAAGTCAGTCTCTGTAGCCTCGTTGAGGTGCTGGAAAGCATGACGACGTGGAGTTCGTCCTTGGCGCTGTGCAGTTTCACGCTCCTTCGCGTTCACCTTTCGTCTCTTCGATATGACGTCTCTTGAAGCACTTGCACGCCTGGAGTGAGCACTGGACACCTCCAGCTCGCTCTCCGAACCACTGGAACGCCCTCCCTGCACCGACGCGCTTGAATCATCGCTATCATCCTCCGAGCCGCTGCTCTCGCGGTATCTCTTTCGAACCAACTCCGAAGGGAGTGGATGGCGTACTGCGCACCCAGCGTCGTTCACGTCTGCACATCCTATGAAAGCCGCCCTTTCTTGGTCGCGCAAGCGCACCAGTGCCTCTTCTTCGATCTCGTAGCGGGCCTTATCAGCATTCAGGTGGTCACGAAGTGACAGACGCCCTTCTTCTTGACGGGAATGCCGATCTCCGTGAACTTGGGGCTGTATCTCGTCTGACATCTGGTCCGTATTGTCCGGTTCCAGGTGCGGCTGTATCTCGCCTGAGCGCTGGTCCACAGTTCCGACCTCTTCATGCTCATCATTCACATCCGGAATGTACGTGAGTTTCTGTAACGCACTCAGGCCCAGTCCATCCTGGCGTCCATCCTGCGGCTCCTGTGCACCTTCTGTGCTCTCCACATCTCCATGAGCCGATTCTCCTTCGTCCCGTACGTCGTCGTCTCCCAGGTCTTCCAGGTCGTCGATGAGACGAATAACCGGGTCACTTTCATTGCTCCCACACTCCCCGACCAGTTCTTCTCGGATTTCATCAACAGGGCTGTCATGCAGAATGCGATTCTGCTCTCCGTCGTCGTCGACGACCGAAGGTCCCTCTTCACCACTTCTTCCTGCGGCCTGTACGTCATGTGCGCCATCCGTTGCCTGACCCTGAGCATCGGCAGGAACATCCGCTTGCTCGTCATGGACGTCTCCACCTCGAAGCCCAGAACACTGCTCCCCTTGCGACCCAGTGCCCTGACCAGCAGTACGAACACCTGCCACCCCGTGATGACGACCTCCCTCGCGCGCGCGCACCTCTACCGCCGTAGAAGGCCCTTCAATACAGCATTCGTCGGTGTCCGAACCTTCGTTGCCGTCAGCGTTGTCTTCTGCCATAGATTGCACCGGGGTCGAGGCCGGTTTGGGCGCAGCACTTTTGTTGAAGTCACGCAACATGTCGAGCTCTCGGTATATCGTGCTCCTCGTAGGCGACCTCGGCGAGCGGCCTCTTCAGGTGAACTTCACTCGGTACGCCAAAGCGCTGCACACGTGTTCTCCACAAGCGTGCCAGTAGGCGAGCGAGCATGTATCCGCATACGGGTGCGAAACACGCAGTTTGCCGTTCTGCAGCACCGTTCTGCAGGGCTGCACGTACTTCCGCCAGTATTATTGTCCAATCACCGGACAGCAAGTGATGGAACGATCGACTGGGATTGGTCATAATTGACGTGGCACACTGGGGCTGCACAGTCCATCGAATACTGCTGTGAAGAGGACTTATTCCACTTGACATGGTGTTGAAGAGACACGTTCTGCTACCAGAGCGTAGGGATGTAGACCTGTGGGACTGGGAAGGGCACCTCAGTCCAAAAGCATACTACTCGTGGCATTCGCGTGTACAGTTGTACAGATGCGAGATTGAAGGAAGCGCGCCCGCCCGCTTTCCGCCCATCACACACACGCAGTACCGAAGCAATTGACGAAGCAGCGATCCGCTCTGCCCGAAGACACGCCACAGCCACCGTGCGACATCTCAGCAGCGACGAACCACTCTCGCACGCACGGGATGAACGAAGCGGATACCAGTCTGTACTGCTTCCGCGCAATGCGTGCAGCTTCGACGTCGAGGCTAAGCACACTTCAAACGAGATGAACAAGTCAAGAAAGCTGAGGTGTTCGACGTTGGCGGACGTGCCCCAAGTCGGCTTATCATGTGGTATTAGGCGTAGTACCCGTCGCCAACATACCGCCTGCGACGTTTCGCCGACGACCCGCTGTTACCGACTCGGCAGTGGTGTTGGGCGACTATGCGGCTTGGAGCCACAGGGCAGGGGCTGAACACCTTTCCTGTGCTTGACCTCTTTGTCGTCTACCACCACGCCCCCGACGAACTGGTCGTGGCCCACTTCCGTCTCTGTCCGCTCTCCCTCCTTTCTTTCTGCAGGGCGTAACAGCCAGCAGTCTACTACCTTCTTCTCGCTCTCTTCTCTCCCTCCTCTCTCACTGCGCTCGCCCCTCTGCCTGTGTCCCCTCTCCCTCTTTTCTCTCCGCACTCGCTTCCGTCTCTGTCCACCCGCCCTCCTCTCTCCCTCCAGTCGCCTCTGTCTGTACCCGCTATCCCTCCGCTCGCCCTCCCTTGTCTTGCCATTCTGCCACCCGCCATTACGCGACTTTACCTTCCCTCATTCGCCGCCGTGCCGCTCGCCCCTACGCGAAAAGACAAGATGGCTACTGCGGACCAGGCCGGATGCCCAATCTATCCTCCGTCCACCGACGAGGTGACGGAGGATAGCGCGCCCGTTTTCGAGCGCGTCTGGGTGCACGTCGCCGAGTGCAGCGACCAGCCTCCGACGGGCGGCGCCGAGGAGGCCACCGCCAAACGCGGGCACGGCGAGACGACGCAGAGTGACGACGTCATCCTGGCGTCGGGCGGGGAAGTCGTCGACCTGACGACTGAGACGGCCGACGTCACGGCCATCTCCCCCGCCATGCGCCGCGGTCCGAAGCTGGTGCTCGTGCCGGTCGGCCCCAAGCGTCGCCGCCGGACTAATTGGTCGATGAAGAAGCCGAAGCCGGTGGTCTACCGCCCCAAGGGCCGCGTGCGCACGCAACCGCGCGACGAACGCCACGGTACCAAGTCGGAGATGTCCGACTTGTACTGCGCGGAGTAGTGGTTCATTGCGGTAGCGAGCTATGTTCGCAGCGAGAGAGTAGACTACACATAAACTAGTAGCTACTGGAAGGACTTGGAGTACTGGCGCACGGGACGTGGGGAATTGCTACTGCGATGTGGTGCAGCGGCGCAGCGGCAGATGGACTATAGACTTTACAAGCGACGGGTGTTCCGGAGCGGCGCAGGGCGCCAGAGGGGAGCCGAGCGCGATAATGTGGATAGTTGGGTGGTTGCACGCGCCGGTGCACGCGGCACGGGGGCAGCGGAGGGGCGCAGAGCGCGACTTCGTAGACAGCGGCGGACGAAAGCCCCCGGCGCACGGCCACAGCAGCGGGGCGCAGCGCGCGAGTAGGGGCACTTGGTAGGAGCAGCGGCGCGGCGCACGGAGATAATGGCGCGGCGCCGCGCGCAACGTGGGCGCCTTGACCTGGCGCGGCCGCACGGCGCGGCGCAGGGCAGCTGAGGCGGACGAAGCGCGAGTCTATGGAGACTTCGCTGAATGCGGCCGCCGATGCATGGCCGCAGGCGCGCTGGCGACGGAGGAGATGCGCGGGGCGCCACTTTCTAGACGTCACCGTGCGTGCAAGTTCTTGAAGCACGCGCCAGGTCGCGAAGGCACGGCGGCAGAGGCAGTGGTCGACTTCAGCGGTCGCGGGCGACGGGCGCGGGGCGAAAGCGGCAGGCCTGGCGAGCAACCGGCGAGCAACGAGTAGACTGCAGCGGAGCCGGCGGGCGGCGCACGGCCACAGAGGCAGCGACCAGCGCCAGGCTTGCTTGAATTCCATAGATGCGACCGCCCGACGCAACGCGACAGCGGCGGGCCCAGCCAGCAACGTGTATACTGGAGCACAAAAGGCCGGCGGCTCATGGCAACAGAGGCAGCGGCCAGCGCCAGACTTGCTCGACTTCTGCGGACTCGGCCGCGCTTGCTCGACTTCTGCGGACGCGGCCGTCCGGCGCGCGGCGACAGCGGCAGGCCTGACGAGCAATGAGTAGACTTGAGCGGAGCCGGCGGGCGGCGCACGGCGACAGAGGCAGCGGCCAGCGCGCGGGTTGGTCAACTTAAAGAGACGCGGCCGCGGCGCGTGACTGGTGACATTTGGGCGGGGCGGGCCCAGAGCGCACCTCTTGGCACACAGCGACGGAGCCGGTCGCACCGGGCGATTCGGTACACCTGAACGGCTTCGTTCGCGCGGCGGAAACGATGGCGGCAATGCGCAGAGAGACACTTCACCGGCAAGGCTGCACAGCGGGAGCGACGCGGCAGCCGGAGAATTGCGGTTAGACTTGACGTGCTGCGCCCGCCCGGCGCCACGCAGGGTGGCAGAGGCGGCAGCGCAGGGCATGCCGGCGGCGGGCGCGGTTGGCGTGTGACAGGGCAGCACGTCGCTTGGACTGGAGGATGAAGGTACAGCGCCTTTGCCGCGCAAGCGCGGCGCGTCAATTGTCGGCGTGGGGCGGGGTGCGCGCGAAGGCAGCCCGACGAGGGGGCGCGACTGGGCCAATGCGTGCCACGCGCGCGGCGCCTGACGTTTGAGTCCGTGCGCGAGACTAGCCGGACTTGACGAGAATGCGGCTGCGCCAGCGCGGCGCGAGCGCGGCGCCTCTGTTGTCTGCGCTCGGCGGTGTGCGCCGTCGGGCACCACGACGGGGCGGCCTAGCGCGGGCGCGCGGGGCATGACCACGACGGAGCCGGACAACTTCATGATGAAGAGGCACCGTCGGCGCCACTCGACCGCCGAAAGTCACTTGTGAGCACTCGGTTGCGGGCGCCGCCGGGCGGCAGGAGGAGGCGGCCCAACGCGCGCGGTGCATGACATCCGCGTCGGCCGGCGCGATGCACCAGACGTGACGCGCGACCGCGACGCGTCTCTTGTCTACGCTCGCCGGGGTGCGCGGGCGGGCTGTACGAAGAGAGGGCCCAGCGCCCGGGCGCCCGCGAGAACAGGCGGACACACCAAACGCACACGGCGCAGGACGAAGAGGGGCGTGAGGCGCGCGCGACTTGGAGAGTGCGCGCGACGGTGCTTGCCCATGATATGGGCGTCGTTGGGCGCCACTTGGTGATGGCGCGCGGCGCGCGCTACTTGAGCAAGGAGACCGCCACGCCGTGACACACGGCGGCAGAATCGAGCGAGGGACAGACGCGGGGCGCAGGGTCCGACTTGGTGTACTTGGTCGCGGACGGACCGTCGGCACTTGGGCCTGACGAGGTGGGGGCACGGGCGCGGGCATGGGAGCCGGGCGCGGGCGCGGG
>JAULBV010253924.1:0-11481 GCA_032358295.1 Pterothamnion heteromorphum | reverse complement strand
CGGGGATGTCTTGCTGGACGCGGTGCCTTATCGCAGCCAGGCGTTGTGCGTGTTGCGGACTGCTGCGTTCGATGTACAAGAACTTAGGGAGGGCAAGCATAAGAATTAAGAAAGAAGATAGAACACTGCATGGTGAATACGTAGCGCATCAACGCAATTTGGCAATGTACTATTTAAATTACATGTAAACATAAATGCGGTGGTCCCTTATGTACATTTAGTGGTACAGAATTAATGATTCAATACAATGTATTGGTACCGTATCAATTGAGGTAGTGTACCACTGGACCAATGTATTCCACACATAACAGACATGAAAGTTGAAAAATAGCACAATATTAAAATATGTATAGTAACCCACTAAAAGTTCATAAGATGTGGTGTTCCCGTATACAACTTCCGGTGTTCCTTTATACTGCAGAATATTGTTTTACTAACGCCAACATTTTGATTGCAACACATCAGACAACAGTTTCCTCAACGGATTACATAACTGTGGCCCTCTAGCAAAAACGACTGGGTATCGAAGAATTATATCCCCTAGTACAACATCTGTTGGATGCATCGTCTCCGGTGTGTACTTCCGGGTTGCTATCGGTGATAAGCGCCTCCATGATAAACAAAATGCAGTCGTGACATCTGCCTTTGTCAGATCACCCTGGTCCGCAACCGTCAACGCCGGCCGGCATAAGAAAGACAAGTTCTCTATGTCCCACCGAGTGTTCGTGACCTCAACCACTTTAGCAGTACGTGCTGAAATCCCTGTGTCCACTTCTGGACTGGCACTGGATCCACCAAATATTCTGAGAGGGGAATTCTCATCGTGTTCGTCAAATTGTACCGAACCCATGAACCGTGTTTGTGTCCTTCCATTGTCTTCAACTTCATGGTACAATATCGCTTGCACGTCCGTATCGCTCGTGACACCCAGCCAGTCCAACATCGTGGCCGCGGATGGGAAGATGACGTCCACGGAAGCACGAAACGCGTTTCGTTCGAGTTGGGAGGCCGGCGGCCGGAAACGTACGGAGTGGTGGTCGTCGTACTTGGTTGTAGCGATGACGTCGTCACAAATATACTGGAACATGCGATAGTCACTGCGCAATCTCACTTCCTCCGATGTGGTTCTCAGAACTTCTTGAAATGGTTTGCCAGACATTTTCCACGGCCGTGACTGTCGTAGGGATCTCTCGAACAGTTCCCGTCGCAGAATGACCCGTACGGATCCCACTCTCTCCGCGATTAATTCATCGTGCGTGCACCTTGCGTTCGTTGCGATTGTCCTTTCGATTCGCCGAATCCTCCTGAACAGGCTGTCTACATGTTCATCCGTATATACCCGGCCGGGATCTGATGTTGCCGGATGTTCCGGCAGTATGCATTCAGACTTGCTCCTCTTCCGTGGCCTAGTGCTCGGGCCTTCGTAGTTTTCACCACCGCCTTCCTCCAAAACCGGCGTCCTCCGCCATGTCATCTCCGTGTAGCCTTTTGAAGTATGTGCCAGTCGGTATTCCTGAAGGAATTTCACACTCGCCCTCTCCTGTGGATACCCATGCGCGGCCGCGTACATGATTGTACCTCGAGCGGCACAATTCGCTCTTGCGGAGCACAGTTGGATTTCCTCAACAGTCGCCATCCACCAGACGATCCTGCCGTCATCAAGGACATACCGGACGTCAATGGAGTCATGGGTTGCAGGCAATAGGACGTGTGCCATGATGAACGCGGCCGCGGTGATGAATGAGGTCTCTGCTTGCCGCAATTGACGAAGTGAGACGAACGTACGACAGTTGGACGGAAGATGCGTGGAGCATGCGGTGGTGCCGTTGAATCCGGAGGTGCAGTTGAATCTGCATGACAGTACAACCGGCCGGTGATGGACACGTGTATGAGGGTCAAGAAAAATGCGCTTGTATGCCCAATTGAGGTGAGGTAAAATACCAGCCGCATTACTGATGAAACCACTACATTTTCCAGTGGTTTTGGAGTATTTAACCAGCAGATATGTTCCGCAGCGATGGAACTTTGCGTACGCAACTATCCTTTCAACTCGACACAGGCGTCTCCGATCTCCACCTCAACAGATACGTTGCCCTCCACTTCCGGAACCTACGCGCTGAAGCTTCAGTATGAGTCCGTCGCGGCCATCTCGCAAGGGAAAGGCATTTCAGTCTCAACTGCGGCCGCAAAACACCGGATCGCAGCAAAAGCCTGGTCCGCATGTTTCGCAAGCCGCGGATGGGGGCAAGACAACTCCATCGAAGAAGAAGACGACTCAGGCAAAAAGCTCAGGTAAGAACCCCGCAAGCAATCGTCCGAAACCAGTCGTGAACAAGACAACTAAGAAGGCCGCTACGTCTGCAAAAGTGGTGAGCACGACGCCGAAGGCCCCTTCGGAGCCAGATCCGAGTGATGAAATTCGTCCTGTACCTCCTGCCCCTCCTGCGCTAGCCAAGTCAAGGGGATCCTCAACTAGGACTTCCAAAGTGGCAACTCCCAAAAAGACCAGCGCGGAAGATACATCACCCGGCCGGGCTTCAAAAGTGAAAGATGTGCGTGTGCGGTCGACAAGTCGTACGCGTCTCGGAACGAAGAGGGCGAGAGTAACTGACGAAGACATGGTACGGGTGGATGGGAGCGATAGCGAACAAGCCCGGTCTGTTCCCGGAGATGATACAGATTGGTATCAAAAAGCGGACGCGAGTGAAGAACCGTCAAGCGAAGAAATGACTGATAAGAATGTCAGTTCCGATGCGGTTGTCGACAGTGCTCCTGCTCAAGTCGAAAAGTCTGCCGGCGCAGCCCGTGCTGAGAAAAAGATTACCACTCTCGCCGTGAGTGGAGATGGCTCATCTGGAACCCGGTCGATGGGAAAGGGCCGCAAGTTGCCGGAAGAAGAACTGGCACAAAGCGCTGAGGGTGACGTAACCTCCGGCCGGAAGAAGAGGTTGAGAGACTCGGATGGAGAAGAAGGTCTTCAGGCACGCCGGAGATTGTTGAGTCCGTCTCCTAAGAGGCCGTCAATTAGCGGCCGAGCTGTTCGTGTACATCGCCGATCTCCCACTCCGACCCGGAGAGACGACTCAAGTCGCGGCCGCGTGGATATGGACCTCGTCCCGGAAGGCGTGAAAAGTCTCACTGATACAGTCTCAAAGTTAACTGGGAGATTTGAATCAGTGGAGGATTCCATCACGAATCTACGCCGACGCATCGACGACGGCGGGCCGGCCGGCAGTCGTTCACTCACCCCTAGTCGTACTGGCAAGGAAAACCGGAGATTCGACAAGAAGGACGAAACTCCCGTTATGCTGTAAGAGGAACGCATGAAGAAGATTGTGGAATACGTGGACGTCGCGTTCTCTGCCGATTGTCTGTATCCGTGCCTATTGCGTTGTACACTCGTGTATATCCTGCAAGAAATGGGTGGGCCGACAGGGAGACTGACCCCGGCCGGGTTTGCAGATGCGCTAGAGATGATGTTTTTCTCCGTCAAGGCCACGGACAGGAAGAAGGTCAACAAAGAAGGCGCCGGGCCCCATGCAGGCACGTTTCGTTATCGGGTGGTCGCACTTTGCCTTGCTAGATCGCAGCAGAATGCGTTCGAAGTATTCCGGCCGGACGACGCAAGGGACATCTCTGATAACCGACCACCAATACCGCAATGGCTGAAGAAGAATGAAAATGGGCGAGGTTGGTACACGCTCCGCGAGGATATCAAACTCGCGCAGAACGTCGTACAGACTAAGGGCTTGGCTTCATCTGTGTACACGAACAAGCGCGCAATTGGTCTAAACGAGAGGGAACCCGGCCGGGAAGATGTTGCCTACTTCGCCATGAAAGAGGCTCTATCTCAGATGACGCAGATGTTGAACAAGTCGAAAAAAGAAGGGCCAGTTGCATTCCTAGAGCGCCTAGGGTACTTGTACACTGACTGGGACGATTTCGAAGCGATTGACGTCGACTTCCACACCGTGAAAATGGCTTGGTTCACGGCCGCAGGAGAGATTGCCGATCCCACACTAGAAGACGTACCTCGCATGCTGACGTCTCAAGATGAAGAATCTTTGGAGCACAACGTCGCAGCATTCAAGGAGTTCGCAAAGAATAGGCGGGACCTTGTTATCTTTGTCGAACATGATGTCCGAGTCCGTCCCCGTGGCAAGAAAAATGTTCAACGTGCTCGTCGTGGCGATGACATAAGACGTTGGCGTCGTCCAATCAACCTCATGGATGTCGTCGTCCGCTTCTTGTACGGGTATTGTGCTGCTTCCCGGCCGGGACAAGTGCACGAGGTATTGGGTGGGCATGAGCACTCTCTCCTCATCGTTTTCAACATCGCTCGAGTCCTGCGCGTTTTGCTCAGTAGTATTGAACTACCTGCAATCAGCGAGCCAAGTGCTGAACGTGCATCACCTCCCACGGCTTCCACTGCAGTTGACATATCCGTCAATCTGCGTAAGCGCATACTGTCCTTGTTAGTGCCGACAGATAGTAGCGTGTGGCGCGTAGTTAATCGTGTTGTTTGTTGCGTTTCCGTTCGGGAATTTGACTCTCTGCATGTCACTGCACCAGACCCGGCCGGGTTACAAGATGCCACTGGGTTGTCCGTGGCTGGAGAATCTGATGAAGAGCGGGAGCAAGAGCACGAGCAAGAGGGACCAGGAATTTCACAGGCTGAGGAGGAAGATTCAATGGACGGTCTTATGTGGAAATGACTTGGAGAAGGAAAGCGTGGTGTGGCTGGCGAGGGGAAAAGGGTTGCGTCGATGCGTGCTGCGAGAAAATGGGCTTGGGAAAGGTTGTGGTAAAGCGGCGATCGTGGAAGGGGGCGGTACACGATGAATGAAACCAGCGGAGGAATGAGATTGAGAGCTGCGAGACATTAAAGCAGATACTGGGTAAACTCAGTGCAATGTTGAGTAGGTCGCGTAAGTGTTGTGGTACGCC
Organism: Pterothamnion heteromorphum; assembly: GCA_032358295.1. Classification (NCBI taxonomy): domain Eukaryota; phylum Rhodophyta; class Florideophyceae; order Ceramiales; family Ceramiaceae; genus Pterothamnion; species Pterothamnion heteromorphum. The sequence goes on along the minus strand of JAULBV010253924.1, from coordinate 6,534 downwards.
GGTGTCCGCGGGAAACGAGAAAATTGATGTAGAGAAAGGTGGTGGTGAAGCAGAGAGACGACATTTTATTGAAGCTGGATTGCACAGAGCGGCTATCATTCAAGTTGGCCAGGAGAGGATGAGAGAACCACACGTACGTGTTGACATTGCGCGCTTTCACGGCTTGCAGTTCTTCTCAGGCCAGTGCCCGTCCCCGCCATCGTCGCGACGCGTCCTGGAACCGTGTCCGGGCGGTGGTGTCCTGTCCTCCCGCCTGTACCTGTCCGCGCCCCGGCGGACCCTGCATCCGGCACCGGGCGGCGGCGTCCTGCGTCGGCCCTGACTAGGCCGATCATTGTGAAATGTAGCACGCGGCGGGCTACGACCCTCGAACCTTGAGCGCGGCCGCGGGGATGCTTCTCGCCTGTGAGGTGGCGAATTGTAAAACCGATTGCGCGGCAGCACAGGAGAAGGTGAACGATCTGGGTAATATTGCCGGGGAGATGTGAGTCTTGAACTGGGCAGGTCTGCATGTCCGCGGGGATATGGCGGCGGTGACATGTAGCGTGCTCGTGTGCTCCGGTACTCGCCGTTGCCACGTTCAGCGTAGAAGTCGTCATGGTGGTCACGGGCGGTCATCGGTAGCGGCTCTGGTAGCGGTCGCCGGCGATTCGGTCGAGGCTGATACCCATTCAGATCAGGACACACGTATCGTTCCTGGATACGACCACCTTGTGCTGGGCCGCGCTCAAAATGCCGGCCGGCATACTCGAAGGAGTTGTAGAGTCCTGTGCCCTGCGACGCTGCCACGAACTGGGAGGGACACAGGCTTGTTCCTGGGAAGTGAAGAACATTCCTGGCATACGGTTCCGTTGCGTTCGCTGCACGCATTGCACAGAACACATGCTGGACGGTAGTTTGGCCGTTGGGGCCGAACATCGTATCCGGGTCGATAGGGATATTGTTGAGACGTTCCTCGAGCCACTGAACGGTTGGTTCGGGGATGATGAATGCTCGGCAGCCTCTCGCAGCTTCGTGCCACCATGAGGAAGTGAATAAAGCTGCGAACTCCAACTCGATCACCCGATCCCAGACGCTCCGCTCGGTCTCATGCACGGAGCGCACAATCTCCACATGGTAGTAGAACACCGACGGTGGTGTGGGTACTGGAACTCCGGCCGGAAAGAAGTACTCCGTAAACCATGTTGGAGTGGGAGGGTAGATTTGGCCGAGTTCTCCGCGCAGTCCGGGCCTCAACTTGTAGTCTGGTGCGTCCGCTGGAAGAAGGATCCCATGAGTTATTCTCCACACAGCTTCATCGAGGAAGCAGCGATTGAAGTAATGACTGTGCCACCAGCGGCTCATGAGGGAGTCGCCTGTAGCCACGAGCGGAAGGATGTCGATGGTTGGAGTCACACGAAGTGCAATAGCTCGGCCGAGGAAACTGTCCATGTAGTCTAGGTAGACAACATCGAGCTCGTCGCGCGCAAACGTACGGTCCGAGCGCACAGTGTCTGGAATTATGATCCAGTTGTGGGCGTCCTGAAACTCATTCCACGCACCCATGACGTAAGTCGATCCTTCATGGCTAGCAAGCCAGCGGAAGCGATCCATGTCCGGCCGGATGTTTTCGCCGTTCGCAACGAAGCGGTTGAAGTGGAGGATTGGCACCGGTTGGTTTGGCCAGACATGTACATCCGTCAAACGGTTCGCATCCACGACATGCTCGACGTATGATGGAATCCTGGCGGCACTCGCCGTTGGATACAGGGCATGGCGGCTTCGACGAATAATGCTTGGCATCTTCAGGAACGGTTGCCTGCTCGAACGACGTCCGACAACGCAGCAGTCGGACTGGCCGGCCGGCGCGGAACTCTGTCCCGTCTCGAAATGTGGTGCATCAGACGCAGGAGCAGGCGCTTGAACCTCTTGTACAGCTTCTCCGGAAACGCGCTCTTGTCGTTCCTCTTCGCTTGGTCCGGCCGGATGTTCGGCAAGACTTGTATCATTCCCAGTACCAGCATCTCGGTCACTTCTAGCGACCACTTCATTCAGCACAATCGCGACGACACTGGCAGCGGCGGACGCAGTGACGTCCTCATCAACGTGCAAATTCGGGACAGCACTAGCCGCGGCCGCGGCAGACGTAGTGGCCGCCTTATCACCTTGCACAGTCGCGACAGCACTGGCCGCGGCAGAAGCAGTGACTTCACCACCAGCTTGGTTCTTCGGATCAGGTGCGGTCTTCGGATCTGGTGCGATGCCGCCAGCACAACGGCCAGGCGCGGTCGTCTTCGTTGTCTGGGTTGTCTTGGGAAAGTGAACTTGCACTGAGCGAAGGGATACTCCTCTTTTTAGGCAAACATCCGATCGTTTCCGCTTCCCGCACGTGCCCAACCGGCCGGAGTCGTTCGGCGCAGTGTCTTTCGAAACTGAACCCGCGGCGGCGCCTTGGCATGGACCTTGACATCGATTCGTAGCAGCAAGTGTATCAACACCAGTCACAGCGCTCATGGGAACATCGGATGAGTCTTTGCCCGCAGACGCGGAGGCCGGTGCAGTTACTGAACGTCCCTCTTCTCCAGCTTGAACTCCAGTTGCACCGGTGGCCGCATCAGCATCCGTCGTAGTGTTCATGGGAACGTCGGCGGAGTCCTTGTGCGCAGACCCGCAGGTAGTTGCGGTTCCTGGCGGTACCTCCTCTCCTCGCGTCTTTCCTGAGCACGCGTCCGCAGGAGATGCCATGAAGCCTTGTCGATCTTCCCGGCCGGGTGACGCTCGTTCTCGTCGAGGTGAGGTCGTTCTTTGATCCACCTGCGTACGCCAACTGATGGCTTGTGAGGCGTCTTGTGGTCGAGGTGAGGTTGATCTTGCACGTTGAGTGAACTGCGGACAGGGAGCAGGTTGATCTTGATCGTCGAGTGAACTGCGGACAGGTACCAGTTGGATCGTCTTGTGCGGCTGGCCTTGTCGATTTTCCCGGCCGGGTGAAGCGCGTTGTCGTCGAAGTGATGTTGGTCTTGCCCTTGGTGCGCACTGCGGACGCGACGAGATGGAAGTCGGACGTAGAAGGGGAGGATGATCGGTGGTCGGTACGGATTGCACGGGATCGGAGCTGAGCGGAACTGGGCGGGAAGAAGGATGGATGGAAAGAGAGTGAAACTGGGAGGGGGCGGTGGGGGTGGGGGGAAGGGTTGGAGAGCGGGGTGGCTAGTTTTTCGCCAAATACTTCGTCGACGTGATGCCGCGTTCAAAACATTACAGCTCGAACACTGGTGTTCGAGCGTTTCAAAAACTTACAGGCCGGGACACCTCTCTGGTAATGTGTGGTCTGAGGGGCCATGCCCCACGCACTACTATTATTAAATAGTAAAAAAAAAATTATTTACTACCGCCTCGCGTCGGCTCCCTACGTACACGTGGACGTATATCACGGGTGAACTCCGTCCGCAAATACGAGCGGGCCGTCGCGAGTGAAACAGCAACCATGTTCAAAACGTGGCGAGGATAAATAGGTTGTACACAAGTGGTGAGATACAGCGGCTTCCAATGGCGCTCCAGTGCAGAACCGCCATCATATTCTCAGTACTTTGATAGGCGCGCGCAATTTGCATACTACAATCGATCCGCGAATCGCAGCGCGTAGAAACATGGACCCGTGTCAGTTTCGTTTCTTGCTGAGCACATTGGACAGTTTTTCAGAGAGCACAATCCACACGTGAAGAGCTCATTCCTTCCCATTCAGACCCGGCCGGGCTCAGGGGTGTATACCTGATACCGCTTTGTATATGATACCGGCTACTTCCGGTGAAACACGCAGTCAAATACTGCACCGCACTGCAATTACTGCTCAACAATCCGATACCCGGATACTCGCCCAATAAACACACCCGGCCGGGAAGATCATTACGCATGCAACACCGCAGGCAACTGAACAGCTCGCAGTTCTACATCAACAGAAACTCACCCGGCCGGGAATATGAGAGTGCACACATTTACAGATGAAATGATACACACCCGGCCGGGAAACACATAAAGCTTGTGAAAGTAACAGTCACGTCACACCCGGCGGGGAAGAAGAGAGTTCGCACGGGTCCAGATGAATTGAAACACACCCGGCCGGGAAACACATCATGCGTATAAAAGTATCACTCACGTTACACCCGGCCGGGAAGAACAGCACGCGTGCACACAGTTCCATGGAACTGGTTCAACTCCTCTGCAGATGCATTGAACCACATCCGGCCGGGAAACACATCATGCATATGAAAGTATCTCTCACGTCACACCCGGCCGTAGAAGGTCAGGCACATGCAGGTATTCTTCAGTCCATTGTACTGAAGTTGGACGCCAGTGGCGCAATCCGTATTGCATTCCTCACAACTCCATAGCCTACTTCCACTGTATTGCAGGATCCTGGCCGGGTCACCCCGGCCACTAAGAAGGACATAGCCACCTGATCATGCCAAATACCATCGATACAACTATTATAAAGTGTTGTGCATTGCCTAAATCATTCCCTCTTCTCTATCCAGGCGGAACGCATACAATCGTGCAGCACGTAAGCGGGGGAGCACAAAGCGATATCCTCGTCTGGAATGAACAATGAAACGTCTTCTAATACTTTACTTTAGGAATCCGTACAACCTAAATATTCTTTTCGTTTAGAACAGCACTCTCCTGCGCGGAACTCAGACCTGGTACTTTACGTTCCCTACTTCTCGTTCAGCACGTCGCCATCTTATAAAATTGTGGTACATAAACAGGCCTCTTATGCCTCGCAGTACCATTGACCAATAGCAGTATTACATCACAGATTATCTGAACAAAAAGGTATTCCCTGCCTGCGCCTGACACTTCCTGCGCGGGTGATAATTTCTACGTCTGCCTCGATGGTATGATATTCCTGAAATTTGTTATTTTTACATCCGTGCAATGAGCATTGAACATCCGACACGTTCTCAAAGCAGACAGGGCTTGCGTGATTGCGGTTTGGAAACTAATCCTTGCTGGGGGACACGTGCCTCGTCGACACGTGTATACCGCATCCAAACTATTCCCACACTTCCGCGCGCGATTCATCACGCTTATTGAACCCAGCATCCCAAACTGGCAATGACACAACCGTAGAGGTACTTGGCTTGATCCCTTCCTGACTTGCCGCTCCCAACCAACTTTCCTCAGACGAACCTCAAGCACCCAAACCAAGCGGTTTGTACTGTACAATCACTCGTCGAGCTTCCTCGTCGCCCACATCCAGCCGGACGGCATCATCACTTGCGCCCGTCCACGCCCATTCAACGTTCCCGACCATTTCAAGATCTCCTAGCGACCACGTGCCCTACTTGCGTGTCTGCTATCGAACTACCTGTCTCAATTGACGGTATAACAAAGTGCCGGCCGGGCGCAAGGAACAACGGATCCAGCACAGAGCCTCCCCAACCTGTTTCGTGGTCCAAATCGAGCTGGACAGCATCAAAGCCTGTTCCCCTGCACGTCTACTCAACGTTCCCGCCCACTTCGCGATCTCCTCGCTTCCAGTTGCCCCTGCTTCCGCGACAGCTGTCGCAGGAACAGTAACACTTCCGGCCGGACTGAGCAAAGCACGAATACAAGACAAAGTCCTCTCTCAGTATTCTCTCTCGTTGCAGGGTACGACACGCCCACTCCCATTCCCCCCGCTGCGCCGCTCATAACCATCCTCACAACGGTGAGGTGCACTCCGGCCGGAACGACGGACGCACCATCTTGCACCTGAACCAGAAGAGCCTCAAGTATACAGCGTCGACTTCGGCAGGTGCACGTGCGCTACCAACGGATTGACTCTCCAGGATCGCCTCGCCGAGTTATCGAGTCAAGGTGCCCATTCCTGAAGTCGTACTATCAGGACTGAGACCCAGATTCCGGGGGGAAAGGAACGAGGTTTCAGGAACGCAAGCCGATACTTCATCGACAACATCGTTGCCACTTCTGTCCCGCACCACACCGAACCGCCCCGTATCGCATCTTCGTACAGAGGACTCCGCAGTTTCTTACGGCGTTCGCGAACGCGTGAAAGACCAGGATTCCGGCCGGATCGAGGAAGGGTATATACCACTTTCCGAACATGGACCTATCCGGGAAGAGAAGGAGGACAAATTCCTGTCAACCACCGGAACGAATGTCCAGGAAGTCGAGTAGAAGATCAAGATCGCTATTCGCGGACACCGGCACTGTTGACTTAGAAGATACGGAAGCTGTCAATCGAGCATTGGTGGCTTTGGATGCGGCCGCAACAGCTGCTTCTGTGCAAGGGGGTTTAGAGGCGCCGAACGCGGATGCAAGAGGACATCAGTCGGCCAATATTGCGACTGCACAGATCTCGACAGAGGAGTCATCGGATAGTATCCAGCCGGTACTACATTTGCATGACAACGAAGATGGTTGGTGCATTCCAAGTGACATTTGCGCCGACGTGGACCAGGACGAAGACGAGATCTTCCCATGTAACATTCCCGTGCCAACGGAGCCGACACCCCCGCCCCCCCCCCCCCCCCCCCCCCCCCCCCGCCCCCC
>JAULBV010253923.1:0-42247 GCA_032358295.1 Pterothamnion heteromorphum | reverse complement strand
ACTGGTGGAGCAACTCCTCCAGCACAGGTTAACGCACAGAATATGGGTCCATCTATTCCTTCAGGATTCTATCCACAAAAACCTGTTACTACTTCTGCACCAACTACATCACGAACTTCTTCATCAACATCCTCTGGTATGGGTTCATATAAGGGAGTTCAAATACAACCTGGAGATCAGGCAAGTATTCAAGCTCAAATGATGACTATTGATAATACTCCTGGTGTTTATAATCCTGCATCTGTGGATATAAATATTCCAGATAAAATCCCTTCTGATACGATGAATACAAATACCTCTCCAACTACATCAAGTGAAAAGAATAAAAAGATAGGCAATAGTGTTCTAACATCAAGATACGCAAAAGAAGAAGAACAACTTCTTGCTAATATTACTGCACTGAGATCAGGGATTGCAGGGCTTTCTTCAACTCAAGCAAGAGAGTACGCTAATCTTGAAGATAATCCAGAAGGAGTATTTGGACCAAATGCTTTAAGCTCTCAACTCGGAAGACTATCAAAAGATCAAGCTCTTGAACTCAACGCAAGAACAGGACAATTAAATGCATATCTAGATAACCTACAACTCTATCAAGGATATCGCCCTGAAGTTGTTGGGACTCCTCAAATAGATGATGCTACAGGAAAGGCTTTTGCATATATACGAGATCCCCAGACAGGAGAAATTTCAGTACAAGATATGGGAATCATTGCTACACCAGATACGGGTACAGTTGATGGATATGGAACAGTATCTGAAGGAAGTTCTATTTATGACAAAGCAACAGGAAAAATAATTGGACAAGCTCCAGGAGGGAGTGGAGGAGGAGGGGGTAGTGGAGATCCAGCTGTTCAATACTATGCAGACATGCTCGCACAAGGTCTTATTTCAGTCTCTAATGTGCCTCAATCTATTAGAAACGCTGTAGTAATAGCAACAAACGGTAATGTACGGAAGTCTATGAATACAGGTGAAATTACAAAAGTTGCAGAACTTCAAGACGGTATTGATGGTCTTTATGACTTGAAAGCTAAGATATCTGAGAATGAAGATAAACTAGGACCAATCACTGGTCTTGCTGCAATAAACCCATGGTCTCAATCAAGACAGATTAGAGCTGATATTGATAGAGTAAGACAAAAAGTAGGTAAGGCACTTGAAGGAGGAGTTCTACGAAAAGAAGATGAAATAAAGTATAAGAAGATTCTTTCTACTCTTACTGATACCCCATCAACTGCACGATATAAGATTGATCAACTTATCGCCGACATTCAGACAGACTTAGATAACTTTCAGTACGGTCTAACAACGGGAGGCAGATACACTGGTGAGTCAAGTAAACCATCATTAGACGAATTATTTAAATAAATATGGCAAATCAATTCCTAGAACAGTATGTAAATAACTTAAAGAATAGACCTACAGTAAATCCTGTAATTGCTCCTTATGTTAAACCTCCACAACAACAAGTCCCACAAAGTACACCACCCTCTTTTGGTATACCTACGGCTTCTGCTGCTACAACAGCTCCAGCAGCTCAAAAGATAGATACTACTGATAAATATGCTGAAGGAATTAAGAAAGCACGAGAACTCGGATATTCAGATCAAGAAGTAAATGACTACCTTAAAAAACAAGGGAAGTTTTCGCCTACATTAAATAAAGTAGAACAAGGAGGTAAAAGTGGATTAGGTGACTTTGTTGGTGCTACTAAGTTAGGACAATACATAGGACAGAATTTATATAAAATGACACCAGAATCAAGGGGATTGGATAAAGCTATCTTTGATATGCAAAACTCAATGACACAACTTGACCAACAAATTGCAAAGAATCAACAGATAGGAAAAGATACTTCTCGTCTAGAACAGTTAAAAAACGATTTAACATTTGATTTACAACAATCACAATATACACAACAACAACTTCAATCTGGTACCACAGGTAAACAAGCTATTGGTTCAGCTATTCAAACAGCAGCCTCAGCTATGCCGTTTACAGGTTTGGTAGGAAAAGGACTTACTAAAGCAGGTATTCCTCTTGGAGCAAAGATGACTGGATTAGCGTCTTCTGGCATAGGAGGAATGGCATTAGAAGGAGGACTTGGAGGAGCAGCATATGGAATAGGGGCAGGTATTGAACAAGATAAAAGTATAGGAGGTATTGCAGGAAATGCATTAGGATATGGGCTTACTGGATCAGTACTCGGACCAATAGCAGGAGGAGTTGTAAAAGGTCTTGGAAAAGTTGGAAGTACATTAGCCCCAGAGGCTACTAAAGCCGCAGGAGATTTTCTTGGACAGGATGTAGCTAAACTTAAAACAGACATACTAAGAAACTTTAGTAACTCAGCTGACAGTGGATTCACTAAAAATACTAATCTTCTAAAGAAAGAATACTTTGGTGAAGGTGGAGATCCAACAGCCTCACCTCTATTTAAAGGAGGAGAATCTGTATACAATCGTTCAGCTGAACCTATCAATGTTATAACTTATGATAAGAAAGGAAAAACCCTTACAACAAAAACATACGACCCACTAAACGATGGTCCTCTTGAAGCATCAGATGCTATAGATCAAATGAAAAAGAATGTATGGGATGAACGAGTTGCAGCACTTGATGTTGTTGATACTTCAGGATTTGCTAAACAAAAACAAACTCTTATTGCAGAACTTGAAGCAAAGAAAGCTTCTTATACAAGTAATGAACAAAAGAATTCTATCCAGAAATATATTGATGACATAAAACAAAACATTCAAACTCCTTCTCAATTAAATGAATACAACTACAATACTCTAGGCACAAAGACAAAATCAAAGATGGGTTCTAATGCAGATAATATTGCAGCAGAAATTGCTCAAGACGCTAAGATTATCTCTGAAAAGAATATGGAATCATATCTTGGAACATTTACTTCTTCACCAGAATTATCTGCTCTCAAAGCAGAACTAGAACATCTAACAGCAGTACAAAAACTTGCTAATGAAAACATTCAAAAACTAGACCCAAACATCTCACTTTCAGATCTAAACCTATATGGTGTATCAAACATGATTGCTGGAGGATTCTTCGGTAATCCCGCACAGTTTGCAAAAGGAACAGCCTTTACTGCATTAAGTAATCTAATTGGAAAGAAATCACCATTTGTAAACTTCACTAAGGGTATGAAGGGAATTGATGATTTATACAAAGGACAAGGCATTGAGAGAAAAGCATCAAAGATAGATCTAGAAGCATTAAAACAAGATGTAGCAAACAAAGCAGGAACTATTGTACCAGTGGGTGAATCATATGGACCAGGGTCTACCAAAGGTGTGCCACAAGGTACAGGACCTTTTGACTATACAGGAAAACTAGAGGCTCCAATAAAATATGAACCTCTTCCTAAACAAATAGAAGATGCTGTATTACAACTTCCTCCTGAAAAACAAGAAGAAGGAAGACGCTTAATGCAACAAACACTAGACCTGTTTGGTAAAAAAAAAATAAATCCTGAACAAGGTAGTATAACAGGAGGTATACTTGCCGCACTTGGAGCTATTACAGGTATTCCTATCTTTTCAGAATGGGCAGAGAATACAAAGCCAATGACTTTTGGTAACGAAACTGCTGAAGCAGATTCGTCAGCGAAAGTGTATGAAAACCAAGAGGAAGAACTTCCTAACCCTATGAGGGTTGGAACAACAACATATGAAGCAAGACCTGTTCCAAGGGAATATCAAGATATAATGCAAGATGCCTATGCTAAAAACCCACAACTACCAAAGGGTATATTGGAAATGATATTAAATGTAGAATCAATGATGGGTACACGAGAAAACAAGGATCTAGGGAAAGACTTTTTCGAGGGGGAATACGGTTGGTTAGTTGGTGCAGAAAAGAAAAAAGGTTCACATGTAGATTCAATAAGACAAAAAATAAAAGCTGGAGACAAGAGATATAACGAAGATATGATTAAGTTTGACACAAAAGAGGATGCTATAATGAGTGTAGCTAATATGTTATCTGCTTTCCAAAAAGGAAAGTTAGAAAATGGACAAGAGTACTTCATAGATGATGTTAAAAAACTATACGATCAAAAATGGCAAGGAAATACAGATAAGACTATTCCGCAAGTAATTCAATACTATGCAGACGCATATAAAGGCTTATATAAATAATGTTATAATACACATATGGCAAGCTACTCAATTACACCAGGAGGAAGAAGAGAACCACAGATTATACGGGGCGATCAACCTAATAAATATTGGAATAAGACAGATGGACCAAATCTCCAACAAGTAACAGATCTCGGTTCTACCACAACAAACCCCATCACAGTCGCAGGACTTGATGTTGGTGACACTACAGGTATACCAGAAGATGGTAATAGTTACTTTGTAGATACGGATATTTTTGTGACAGGGACAGGTTCAATAACCTCACCAGCATTCATCACAACAGGAGGAACATCAGCAGACTATGTTAAAGGTGATGGTTCGCTTGGAACTGTAGACCTATCAGCCTACGTACCATACACAGGAGCAACAGCAGATGTAAACTTAGGGACAAAAAATATAAGTGCTAAAAAAGCAACATTAACTAGTACACAAACTGTAACTATTGGTAATGTAACAAGTGTGACAGGTACACCTGTTTCAGGTTCGTGGCTTACTTATCAACCAGGTTCAGGTTATACAACATATTATGGGTCTTATTATTACAGTTACGGGAATAATAGACAATGGTTATCAGTAGTTGCATATAAAACAGTAGAGGGTGTTAAAGTTTTTTCAACAAGTCGTTATGATTTTTATGTTGATATTGACTCTGGTGTAACTCCTGCCAACATATCAATATCAATTACACCTGTAGCAGGAGCAGATGGTTATTGGATATTTGATGGAGGACTCACCACAATTACAACAAGTTCTATTAGTTGGGGAGGAAATTCAGGAGCTCAATACACCACTAACACATTCACTCTATCAAGTGCACCTAATGGGGTTAATATGAATGAAATGCTTAACTTTAGTGGGGCAGTATTACCCTCTGAAGCACTTGAAGTTAATGGTATTGTAAAATTTACTAACGCACTTCAATGGAAAAGAGGAAATAACTCTTTATTAAAAGTAGATGCAACTAACTTTTTCTTTGGTGAATTTTCAGGACAATCAAGAACAATAGGAGTGTATAACACTTTTTATGGATTAGGTGCAGGTAAAACACTAACATCAGCAAACACTAATGTGCTTTTAGGTTTTGAAGCAGGTAAACTTTTGGATACAAGTAGTAATACTATTATAGGAGCATTGTCAGGGGACAAGTTAGGTTCAACAGGTGGAGGACAAAATACAATTTTAGGTGGTATATCTATGAGAAATGCTACCTCTGCAAACCGTACTATTGCTATTGGTGCAGATACACTTGGACAAGTAACAACAGGTGTGGGTAACTTAGCAATCGGTGTATCGGCTGGTTCTTCTATAACTACAGCAAGTAATCATTGGAATATTGGAACGCAAGTTACAAGTTATGATTGGAACTCTAGTACTGGATTATTGAATTTTGGTAATATGATTTATGGAAGGGGTATTGTTATTGCGACAGGTAACTCCAACTCAAAACCTGTACCAACTTTATCTCTAGGTTTTGGAGTTATGCCACACGCACAAACAGATAACTTTTTTAGAGGAGGTGCTATGTTTGGAAGTAAAACAGGATTAGGTGCAGAAAAGATAACCAACTCTACTTGTGGTAATACAACGGGGTGGACTCTCGGTACTGGGTGGAATTTAAGTACTGGCTTTCAATTTTCAGGAAGTACAGCAGGAACAATTAGTCAAACTTCTGCAAATATGATTACTCCATTAGTGGTGGGTAAAATGTATTATCTGCAAATTTCAGGTACAAACAATCCAAATGTTGCTCAAGCTACTAAAATAGGTGTAGGTATAACTATCGGAGGAGTTAATTTAGGTACTTTAACAAGTGTTGGAGAATATATTTTTGTTGCTACTACTACAGACCCACTTGTTATAACACCAACAGCTAACAATTCAGTTGGTCTTCTTTCAGTTTCTTTAAAAGAAGTGACACAAGGAAGTCTTGTGGCAGGAGGGGATATACAAGCTTTAGGTAATTTTAAATCAAGAGATGGTTCAACAGGATTTACAGGAACAGGTGCTTACACAAACTTTACTATTAAAAACGGAATCATAACTAACGCAACATAATATGCAAAAAATAGTATTAGTAGGACAACCAAGAAGTGGTACAAGTATGATGATGAGAGTGCTGGAAGCAGGGGGGATTGACTGTGAATATACTGAGTCTAAAGGAGATAAGGAAAAGTTTAGAAATATATATGGATTTTTTGAAACACCAAACCCAACTTACACAAAATGCTTTAAATGTTGGAATCCATCTTTCTTGTCCAATGTTCCAAAAGATTGGAAAGTTATATATATAGAAAGAGATATAGAGTCAATGGTAAATTCTTGGAAAGAAATAAATAAAAAAGATAATGTTCTTTTAGAGAAAATTCAAAAAAGGAGAAGTGTTATAAAACAGATACTAGTGAATGGTAAATATGAAGTACTTATGCTTACATACGATTTAATTCACAAAGCCCCTTTAAAAGAAATAAGTAAAATAAAAGAGTTTCTTCAACCAATTGATTTTAATGTTCAAAAAGCTGTCAAAATGGTGGACAAGAAACTTTATGTTAATAGAAAATAATAGTATAATATTATATATGAAGACACCGGAAGAAATAAATGAAGAAATAAGTCGGCTTGTAAAAGAAAAAGATTTGTTTGAACAACAAGCTTTACAAGATAACGTATTTAATTTATTCCAATCACTGAATAAGGGGGAGATTTTGTTAAAAATAAAAGAAATGCTTGATGAAAGTTCTTTATTAAGAATGGAGGTTGAGCGTTTATTAAATAAATAATATATGAAACAAATAACACAACAACAAATAGATGTAATTATTCAAGAGTTTTACAAACTTAATGCTCCTGTTCAGAACTTTGAAGCACTACGAAAACTATTATCAGAACTCCCAGAATTAATAGAAGAAAAGAAAAAGTAATATGAACAAATCTTTGCTTACTCTTTTAAAAGAAAACTGGATTATTATCGTAGTGGTAGGACAGTTCCTATTTACCGTTTATACACTACAAAATGGCTTCAAAGACCACGAAAATAGACTAGTTAAACTAGAAGAAACAAGGGTTTTAAATGCCCTTAATATTTCAGAAATAAACTCAAGACTGGCATCAATCGAAACATCATTAGTATTTATTAAAGAAGCACTCAAATGAAAAACATATTCTCATCAGCAACAAAAATAGTTTTACTCTCACTTGTTTTTGGTTTAATCATACTTAGCTTTATTGGTATAGACATAAACGAAACATACAAAACATCATTACTCATGGTGTTATCTTTTTATTTTGGTCAAAAGATTACCAATCCCACTAATGAGATTGGTTAAATGATAACCTATGTATCAGAAGAATTTGTTTCTAGTTTTACAGCAACAACAAGGGTATTTACTACAGCCCCAACAGTAGGGAACACGCTGTTACTTATGCTATCTGACCAGCAGGGTTTTAATGGTTCATTTAGCCCATCAGCAAGAGTTATTAGTTCTGTCACAGATAACTATGGCAACACCTACACTCTTATAGGAAAGACTTCAATATATACTTTTTATTACGCAAACATTACAACAACAGGAGCAGGATTTACTGTGACTGTGGGAACTACCAACTCAAACGGAGCATTAGTATTCTTGGCTGGAGGTAGAATGTTTTTATCTCGACAATTTACAGGGAATTTATTATTAGATTCCTTTGTAGCAGATGCCCCCCAAAGTGGAACAGGAGTGTATTCAGTATCAAGTACACTTACTCAATCAAATGATGCTATTATCTTTAACTACAATATTGGGACAAGAGGAAATGTTGCCAACACTTTTATAGACAGTAACTACACAGACTACAAAGATGTAAGTGTCAGTATAAACACTTATGCAAATGCTATTCAGCAAAGACTTGTTTCCGTAGCAGAAGTTCCAACAATGTCTTTCACTGCTGCCTTTAGTGCCACTAACATAATTCAAGGACTTATTGTGTTACATATCCCAGTACCACCACCTTGTGTAAAACTAAGAGGTAAATGTAAATTAAGAGCTAAAGTAAAACTAAGATGAAACTAATCAAACCAGAAGGAATAATGACCCAACCTTTTGGAGCAAACGCTAATCCTTCTTACAAAGGAGCAGGTTTAAAAGGACATTCGGGCCAAGATTTTAGTATAGGATTTAAGAAAACAATCAAAGCTGCAACAACTGGTCTTGTGTATTCCCTTATGAATATGAAAGACAAGAACCCAGACAAGTATCGAGCAGTATTTCAAATGATAGATGACAAAGACTTCTCCTATGAGGTGTCTTATGGGCATGTGGACAAGAGTTTTGTGGTAGAAGGTCAAATAGTTAAAGTAGGTGAACCAATCGCAACAGAAGGCAACTGGGGGACTTGCTATGTTTCAGGTAAACTTGTAACACCAGAAGAAAAACCATCAGGCAAAGGAACGCACCTACACTTTCAAGTTAGAAAATGTATCAAGGTTAAAGCACGAACATCAGGAAAGCAATATATCAGAAGTTCTGAAGGATTCTTAAAAAGTGGAAAGTTATTTTATGAAGTAGTGGATTACGAAAATGGTTACAACGGCTGTATTGACCCTGCACAATTCTATCCAAAAGAATTAACCCTAGGTTCAAGGGGTGATGATGTAGTTAAGCTACAACAAATGCTCAAAGACAAAGGCTTCTTTACCTATCCAACTTGCACAGGTTACTATGGAGAGATTACAGCTAAGGCTGTTACAGATTTTCAAAAGGCAAACAAACTTCCTTTGACAGGGATCTGGACTATTTAAAGCCTATAATAGACCAACCATCTATAACTAATGTTTCTGCTTCTAAAAAGTCTTTAACAGGGATCTCTAAACTATAACCAAAGTATGAAAAGTTTCTTTGAAGAGGTGGCTTTATTGGTGTAAAGGGTCTGCTCTTTCTTGTACCATCATGGATCGCACACATTCTCCAGGCAAAAATAGGTAATTCAACTCCACATACTCTACATTTTGATTTTTTCATATTATTAGTATAAAACACCCTCCAAGTCTTGCAACGAGGGGGTGTGAAAAAGGTGGGAATGATCTACAATATATGAGATACATTACCGTCCAAAAAATATACCAACTAATGCAAATAATTGCAGTTAAAATATCATGCTTTCTCTGAGAGAAAGTCATTGAGGATTTTGTAGTATTCATCTTGATCAAGTTTGTATCTTGTGATCTTAGGATTACAGGCTACTGTTCGCTCCCTGTTAAGTATTATCTTTTCGATTTCTCGATGACAATATGCACAGAGATGACTGATGCCACCATACCCATTCCAAAAAACCTTCGGTAGGATATGATGACGAGTTGGTCGGTGGCGAGTATTACACTTCTCGCAACGATGGTGTTTCATATCTTCGGTATGGTTTATCAATGATGTGGGTAGTACCAAGGAAGACCTCCAATTTTATAAGGTCTTGCCAGTAGATTAAGGTCGTGAAGTGATACATAAATAGAATCCTCTGTCCAGTATGCCCAGCGTTTGTAGATATATCTGCCACAAAAGGGAAACATACATCTACAAGGTGATGATGATTCTTGAATCCAAAATAACATTAGTTGAGTTTGCATTTGTGAAGTTCCAATCTGGAATACATTATAACACGAAACACCTCCAGGGCAGGAAGTGTTTTGTGTTGAACGAAAATTCAGAATGACAGCACCCTGCCACTTCTATATTATATCAATAAGCAAGTGAGAAAGTAAACTATGATAAAAACAATAATATGTTTAATAATTTTTTTCATGAACATAATGTTCGTATTGAATTAAAATCGGACCCTCAATCTCAAGGGCCCGTTCATAGGTATCTATTATTTTAAGGAGGTTAGCGATTGTTCTCGCATATTCATTATGTAAGTTATCTTTATATAGACCACAACAACTGCATTTAAAACTGGGGTGAATACAATTAGCTTGTTTCTTTCGTAACTGGTGATCTTCTTTTATGAAATCATCATCCATTGACTAATTATCCTATGTTATTATTTTCTGTCAAATAAATAAAAACTATGGTATTATTAAGACATGGATAGGTTCACCCTTCCTATCCATTATTTTTTGTTTATCTTATACTCTTAAACACCCCTCCTCTCTCGGGGTGTTTTTATATGATATAATAATTTTATTATAAATAAGCACAAAACTATGCAAGAATTTACACCGTTTGGATCAAATATTTTAGTAGAGAAAATTGTTTCAGAAGAGAAACTCTCTAGTGGTATCTATTCACCAACAAGTGAAAGACAAACTGAAGGATATATTGTTGGGAGTACATCTGAATTACTACCCGTAGGGAGTAAAATACACTTCACAAAAATTACTGCCAACCTTTCTGAAAAAGTAATTGTCGTAAGTTTAGAAGATATTGTAGCTATAGAAAACTAATATGAAAGAAATACGATTTGGAATAGACGCACGAAATTCTATTCTTGAAGGTATCAACCTTGTAGCAGATACTGTGAAATGTACGATCGGACCAAAAGGTAGGAATGTTGTTCTCGCTAAAGAGTATGAAGTTCCAACCATTACTAATGATGGAGTTTCGATAGCGAAAGCAATTGATTTCAAAGATAAGTATAAAGATATCGGTGCTCAGATTATAAAAGAAGTGGCAAGTAAAACTAATGAAGAAGCAGGTGATGGTACCACTACTTCTGTTGTTCTTGCACAATCAATCATAAATGAGGGTATGAAGTACATCTCTCTTGGTGCCAATGCTACTTTACTCAAACAAGAATTAGATAAGACAGCAAAATTTGCTATTGATTCAATACAACAATTTCGAATAGATGTAAAGGGAGAACAAATAAAAAACGTTGCTGTGATTTCAGCTGAGTCAGAAGAGATAGGGATTATCATTTCTGATGTTATAAAAAAGATTGGTAAAGATGGAGTAGTAACAGTTGAAGAATCTAACACAGTAGGAATTGAAGCTAAAGTAACTGATGGTCTTGAGATCAAACAAGGAGTGATCTCACCATACATGTATACGAATCAAGAAAAGATGGAGGCAGAATATTCTGACATCCCTGTCCTACTTACTAACCATAGAATATCTCTCTTCTCTCAGATACAACCACTTCTTGAAAGTCTTGTTGCTCAAGGGAGAACTTCTCTCGTTATTATTGCTGATGATATTGAGGGCGAGGCTCTTGCATCTGTAGTAGTTAATAAAATAAAAGGAGGATTTAATATTGTTGGAATAAAAGCTCCAGGATTTGGACCAAACAAGATTGAGGAACTTCAAGATATTGTTTCTCTAACTGGGGGTATTGTAATTGATAAAGACATCTCTAAGATGGAAGAAATAAATACTGCATCTCTTGGACTTCTTCGAAAGATTACAGCAGGGCAAAATAAAACTCTGCTTGTGGGATCTCACAGTGGTTCTGGATTACGAATCACTCAACTCAAAAAGAAACTAGATGAAGAGAAGTCCAAATTTAATAAAGAAAAAATTGAAGAACGAATTGCTAAACTCTCCAATGGTATTGCTGTTGTTACGGTAGGAGCATCAACTGAATCAGAGATGAGATATTTAAAATTGAAAGTTGAAGATGCCATCAACGCTACTAAGGCAGCCGTTCAAGAAGGTATCGTCATGGGAGGAGGAAGTACGCTTGTAAAATTAGCACAGATTATTTCGTCAGCGAAAGAAGGAACAAAAGATGAGGCAGACTTTGCTAAAGAAATTCTCTCTCGGGCTTTTCTCGCTCCTCTCCACCAAATTCTAAAGAATGGAGGCAATGAATGGGGACAGACCATCATCAAACAAATACAAGATGGATCTAATACCTGTGGATACGATGCCAAGAAAGATATCTTTGTTGAAGATATGTTTAAGGCAGGAATTATTGATCCTGTTAAAGTAACAAAAGCTGGTATTAAAAACTCAGTATCAGCCGCAGGAATCTTCCTAACAACTGAAGCAGTAGTAGTTGATGAAGTTATAACTAAATAACTCTCCTAGAACCGAGGCAGATATGAGTAATCGTTGATATAGGGATTGATACAAGAGAACTTATCTCTCTTAGTAGAAAACCTTTCTTCCTTAGATATCTTATATACTCTATCGTATTTTCCTCATATTTAAGGTTGCCAACTGGTTTTCCTCTTAACCCTAACTTAACAGAGTGTAATTGATTCTCTGATGAGGTACACCACTCTAAATTGCCTAGTGTGTTGTTTGTTTTGTCCCCATCAATATGGTTTATATATTCTTTCCCCTCCTCTTTAGGTAAAAAACATTCTGCCATTAGTCTATGTAGAATAAAGTTTTTTCTTTTATTTTCCCCATACAAACAGACATAGAAATATCCTCTTTTTTTATTTAAGCTAGGTCTAATCAGTCTTCCTGTTTGTATATTTGTTATAACACCGTCTTCTGTTATGTCGTAAGGAAAATCTTTTATTCGCATACCACCTATTGTAACACAATAATATCAGGTTTACGAACTCTAGGTAGCCACATCACAATCTGAAGTGAAACACCTTTAGGAAACGGAAAGGAACCAAATTCTTTTTTTGCTTTCCTTATTTGTGTTTTGATATTGTTCGGGTCATTGGTAGAACAATGCTTACTATTCCAGAATATTACTTCATCTCCGTTCATACTGATACCATCTGAACCAAACACATCTTTCTTTACATAGATAATCCTACCTCCAGGTATTGCCCTCCCACACATAAACTCTGTAATTTGAGTTGTATACCCTAACTTTTCAAAATACTCTTTGGTTTTTTTCTTATAGTAATTTCCACGACTCGTTGTAGATGCCATACTTATTATTTAGTTTATCTTTTAAAGTTAAATAGTTCACCGCCTTTGAATACTTATTAAGCTCAAATTCTGTAGCCCTATTTACCATTATCCAATCACATATCTCTTTGTACTTTACAATGTTCCTATGGATATTAGTTTCTAAAGGCAAGATACACCACTTTTCGTTTACCTGAGAACCTGCATATATTAAATTATGATGCCAATCAATCTTATGTTCTGTATTTTTCTTACCAGAAATGCAACACACATTGTAGAAAGGGTCTTCCCTAATTTCTTTTTTTAGTTTTGGAGATATCTTTTTCATATGGTTTAATGATAACTCTAATAAGTTTTTCACCCTTCTCTATTTCTACATCTTTGTCTTTATAGAT
This sequence comes from Pterothamnion heteromorphum, assembly GCA_032358295.1. Lineage (NCBI taxonomy): Eukaryota > Rhodophyta > Florideophyceae > Ceramiales > Ceramiaceae > Pterothamnion > Pterothamnion heteromorphum. The sequence continues at coordinate 28,903 of JAULBV010253923.1, read as the reverse complement.
GTCCCAGACATCAAGCTGTCCTCCTCGTACAACAGCCCAGGCTTTTATTGGCTTAATTTTCATATACTCGTACTTTTTCCCCGCATTTTAGACATACTTTCAAAATGTAACTTTCGCTATGCGGACAATCATCTCTACTAATACCTGATCTGAGTTCTTTCTTTATAGAACCCACAGTCTTTTCACTATCAGCATTTTCAAATCTCTCAAGCCAACTTAGGGCTTCTTCTCTATCTTTAGACTTACCTATAATCTCATACGCATTACTCCACCCACCAGCGGCGGCAATTCTGTCTACAGGTAACTCATACTCTAATACAAACTTCTTGTAGACAGTGATAAGCCGTGAAGCCACAGAGGGTTGCATTTTGATCTCTTTAAGATAGTCATCAAAAGATTCCCAACTGTCTACATACATATACTTATCTCGAATATTCATCAACTTTTCGCCCAATACAATAAACGCCAATTCAATTTGCTCTTTCCATTCTATACACGCTTGGCAGTAATTATAGTTTGTTAGTTTTTTATCCATTTTTTAATAATTTATTAGTAAGAGAATTTTCCATAATTTGATCTCCATCCATGAGAACTCCATTCCACATTTCTACAGTAAAGATCTTTGTTGCTCCAGTTCTTCGATTCTTCTCAATCTTAATTGTTGATTCAGTTGAATACACCTCATCGGAATCATCATGAGATGAATATCCTTTTTTCTCTGAGCCATTCTTTTTTCGATTGATAAGAATAACTGCATCAGCTTCTTGAGCAATACCTGATGAGTCTTTAAGATCGTGGTAAGAAGGTTCAGCTGTTGGATTTGAAGGTTTCTTCAAGTGAGCAAGCAATACAATTACAACTCCCTCAGCCAAAGCGATTGACTTCAATCGTCTACAAATCACTGTAAGCTGGGAAGCGTAGTTTGTAGATAGGTTCATATCGTAGTTAGATGGATCATTTGCCAAGAACCCTAAGTGGTCAATAAAGATAATCTTTGTTTTGAAAGCATCTCTGGCTTCAATAATCTTCTGAGCCACAAAGTCTATCTTCTGATTCACCATCTTCTCTGGAGAGTACGCAAGGAAGTTTTCCTCTACACCCATCTGCTTGAACTTTCTCCACAATTCTCCAATAGTAACTTCGTATGAGAACCATAAGCAGGATTGCCCTGCTTTAACCATATTGTAGGTGATACTTTGGGCAAGATGAGTTTTACCGTGTCCTGTGAATCCTGAAACGATTACTAGATCTCCTTCTTTGAATCCACCCATAAAAGCCTCATCGTATACTTTGTACCCTGTTGGATAAGACACTGACATATCATCTGAAATATCTTTGGCGATATCTGAAATCAATCGTACAGGCACTTCAAGATCATCATATTCACCTGCTCCCTCTACTGGAGGAACGGGCACTTGAGGTTTTCGTAATTCTCTCCCACAGATAGAGTTAAAAGTCGCCCTTAGTTCACTCTCTGGAAGTGGAGGATTATTCTTTTCGTTCCACATAGTTACAAGTTCCCATACATTGGTAGTCCACTCGTCAGGAGAAAAACTCTTAATAAGTTTTCCTATTACTTTCGCTGCCGAATCATTTCGTGATCCCTCGTTCAAACCTTTTAATAGTTCACTCCAATCTGTTTTTACAGTCGGTCGTGCTCCAAATACTTGATATGGAAAAGGTTGTGGCTTCTCTTTCTTGAACCATTCATACATTCCACCAGATGAATGTCCTGAAGGTGGAGCAACTACATATCCTCCATCACCTCTGATATCAGTAAGTGGTCTAATTCGAACAGAATTACCCACTCCTTCTGCGTACTTGTAATAAAGATGATATCCTCCTCCTCCCGTCTTTGCTGTCATTGTAGTAGGCAAATCACGCCATTCACCACCTTTCTCAACATCAACCACAGTGACATTTGAGATCTTCCCTGTAACTATCCCAATTCCAGGAGGAGTATCTCCCTTGAACCATTCTTCTACTTGCTCTTTTGTTGCTTTCTCTGATTGGTATTTTTTCCAATCTATTAGGGGTTTTTTATCTTTGCCAACAGGAATTATACTGTAACCGTGCTGTTGATATTTGATTGCCCATTCATATGTGTCTGTCATATTTTTTTTGTTACCCTAATAATATACTCTTTTTTCATTTTACGAAACTAAGTTTTCCCCAACTACTTTATCTCTCTTAAAATCTTATTAAAGTTTCGGTTTAAATATCCCATTGAGGTGAGATTGTTCCAGTGGAACTCTGATCGGTTCCTCACACGATCCAGGAAGTGGTCAAATTGCTCTACAATTGATTCTTCTGCTTCAGATGATGAAAGTCCCATATCTTTTACCAAGTGCCCAAGGAAGGCAATTTTGACCGAATTAGCGTGTTTGTAGTTTTCGGTACCATCTAGCTTTGTTATTCCTTGTTCGGTTTTAAGGAGTTCTACCATTGATCTAACTTCAGGCGACATTGTTTCTTCTCGTTTAATTGCTGATTTCTTACCATTGATGTGTGCTTGATAGTCTTTTCGTTTCTTTGTGATGTCTGCTTGCTTTACTGGGCGTGAAAATGAATCTAAGAATCTTGGCACGAAAGTACCTTCGGATTCGTAGTAGGAATCATATTGCCATTCTTCAGGAAGTGGAAAACCAAGATAGTTATGAATTTCAGGGGATTCGTTAGCGAAACTTTGTTTCGCTCTCTCTTCTCTGTATGTACTCTCTGTTATAGAATGATTTGCCGTTTGGGCAACTCTAGTTTTGCCCTTTGGGCAAATCTTGTTTTCCCCTATTTTAGTCTTCATCAAATCGCTCACAATCTTATATGTATCAACGCAGAAATGGTTTTTTGCAGGTAATCCCCTTAACTCAACCTCTATGTATCCCTTTTCTATCAAAATATCCCTAACTTTTCGTTGTTCTTTGATAGTTAAACCTGTTTCTTCTTCCCATTCTTCTGTTGTTTTCCAAAACCACCCATCTTTTAGTGTTACTCTTTTGTCCCAATATAATGCTTGAGATAAAAACAACGCCCCTTTCACTCCAATCCCAAGTGCTACGAAATCACGGTTAAACGCAATAGGTCTGTCAGGAAGGAGTAAATCTGGTCTGTTTACAAAATTATCTGCAAGAATCAGTTCCTCTGATTTTATTATTTTTCCCATTTCTCTTTAGTTATCTGCTAATACTTCATATAATACTGCTCCCGCATAAACTAATGCAATAATTACGCCTATTACTGGTGCAAGTATGCATATAATGATCCATATTAAGAATTTCATATTTATAATTTCATTATTAGTAATCCTGCCCCTATCAAAACTAGAGCTACCCAAAACCACCAAGGTACATCTTCATCGTACTGTGTATCGTAGTTTGTCATTATTTGTTATCTTTTAATCCACTTCCATTACATTTTCTACACTTTAAAAAGTGCCACCCATCACATGTAAAATAGTGTATTCCAAATGTTTTGATTATTCTTTTGATATGAGCTTTGTCCCAGTCAAGTTGTTCAGTTGCTTCATCTTCAGTGGGTTCGTTTATAAATAAGCATTTATAATAGCTTTCATGTGGGTAAAATCCCATTCCATCACAGTATCCTTCGCACATAGTATTTTCATCTATATTTATACCTTCATATCTGCTTGTTATTTTCATATTAGTTTTTAAATCTTTTAATAATCTTTTCAACTTCAATCATTACTTCTGCTTGACCTGAAACTCTCCATTGCTCAGTATTTGGCTGTAGTTCATAGACTTCGATACCTTGATTAGGAAACTTGTCCCTCAATGCTTCTATCATCCCCACAATCTTATACCTCTCCTCTGCTACTGCTCTATTCAAATCCTCTTGTGTATATTTTAGTTCATTCATAATGTATTATTTATCTAATAATTAGCAAACTCCTTGTGGTGCTTTTTCACACCCTCCACATAAGCCTCACGAGCCAGTTCTTTTGAAGAAAAATAACCAAAACTTATTGCCTTTTTGTCTACTCTTAAATAGGCTGTCCATTTTTGACTTGCTTTGTGGAAGTGTACACCTTTGTAACCAGATTTATTATTGGGTGCTTTTAGTTTGTTTCTACAATTTTCTGCATAAGTACATACTCGTAAATTACTTTTTTGATTGTTCAAACCATCTCTATCCTTATGGTCTGTATTCATACCATCAGGAGTATTGGCTAGAACTCGGTGCATATAAATCACCTTTCTCTTTTTGTTTATAGTCTTCGCACTACGGAGGGCGTAAAAAGTGTTCCCATTTTTAAATGCAAACCATTTATATTGATTGAGTTCTTCAAAGTCCTCATCATCTACTAGGGCAACTTTGCCTTGTGTTAAGTTTATTGTTTTCATAGTTTATGATAATAGTTTACCGATTATTTCTCGTTCTTCTTTGACGGCAAGGTCTATTTCTGATTGTATGAAGGCGAGAATTTCACTTTCAAATTTATCGTTGTAGTAATAATTATATTCAGATAAGAATGTTTTTCTTTTACTAAACTCTTGCATAAACCTATCCTGCCATTTGTTTTCTCTTTGTATAGGATTATATCCAATTGATATTCCTGTATCTGGTGTTTGATATACCATTCCAGTCTTTTTTATTTCTCTTTGCATAGTGTTGTGTTATTTAAGTAATGTTAAGATGTCTTCATCAAGTTGTTTGGCTAGTGTGAGGTTAAAATTGTCGTTAATCCAACAAAAAACTTCATAATTATCAATGTTATGTCCCAGTTTATTTTCTGCATATAGAACCTTTTGTTTTAGTTGCGAAATATCAGACAATAACTTGTTGTATTCTTTTGCTTTTATAATTTTGAATGGTATTTTCATTTTATTCCTATGTTATTAGTTTGTTGTGTTTGTAAATCTTTCAAAAACTGCTCATTCATCTTTTCCCAATCCATATTACCTTTTGCGTACCAGAATTTTTTACCACACTTAGTACAGTGATATTTTGTTTCTTTTGTGCCGAATAAACTCCAAGGTGAACTATAAACAATTCTAGTTTCTGGTATTATGTTTTCTGTAATAAACCCAATATTGCTGTATTCTATGCAACTTAATCGTGGGTGAGAACAGAATAATTGTTTTATAAATCTTTTCATTTTGTAATCTTTTTAAATTCCTCCCTACTAATCCAGTACTCTTTACCCTCTGCTGTTATTTTGATTTTGTTTGCATAATTTTATTTGTTATTTTTGTTATTTATTCTTAATTGCTAATGCTAGTAATCCTATTGCTATCCATGTGAGGGTTATGTAGAGCATGTTAATCTTGTATTGGATCGTTATCTTCAGCAGGAGGATTTATGTCTTCACATTCTGCTTCTAAGTCTTGAAGTTTCTCTTGCATTTCTTCTGAGTACCAATCTTGCTCACAAACCTTAATTGCATCATGTTCTTCTTTTCCATTAAGTCCATCGATTGATTTTGCTTGTTCCTTAGCTCGGTCAAAACCGAACTGATATAGGTCTTTATACATATTATTTTTTGTTTATCTTATGGGCAGTATTCTGACTTCCAGTCGACTTGAAGTCAGGACACCACCCATAAGGGTGATTGTTGTTAAAAAGGGATATGCTCTGGATCAACTTCATCTTTTGGATATTCAATCGCTTTTGGTTCTGCAACTACTCCATCTAATGCTTTAATTCTCTTATCTTTCATTTTTTGTACGATCTCGCTCGGTTCTGTCTGCTCTGCTAGATCTGCTAGAATTTCTGGAGATACCTCTGTCATTTTTGGGCTTGGAATTACATTGTATTTTACTTCCTTTGTCCCTGCTCCTTCTACATTTAAAGTAATGTCATATGGCATAGGCATTTCTTTGAATCCCCAATCATCTGAGGCTTGTAGATCTTCAATTGCTTTGTAAATCTTGTATGGAAGGATAGCGATTTTAAGTTGTCCTCCTTCAAGCAACCAAGTCATATATCTAATACTTGGCTTTACATCATTTGGCATATTGTCGCCATTCTCTTTACCTACACAGATGTTCATCTTCTTTGAACTTGCGTCAAACCATTGTGTAAAGAGTTTGCCAATATGCATAACTCGTACCTTTGTAGATCCGTCTTTTAATTTGAACCAATCATCTCCACCTGAACTTTGTTCGTCAGCGAAACCTATTTCTTTTTTTAAGTCTTCAAACATATATATTTATTTAATTTTTCTAATAAAAGTTTCAGGATATTCCCCCTCAACTGTTTCTGTTACAATCTCCACATTAAAGTAATCTCGTAACATTCTATTTTCTTCTTTTAAAACTACAATATCCTCTCTTAATTCTCTAAGTTTTGATCTCAATGTATCTGCGAGTTTCAATGTTTCAAGTGCTAGATCAGCAATTCCTTTTTCTAATTGTTTTCTGTTCATTTTGTTTTAATTATTCCTAGTAATTTAAGTATTGTTTCAATCATATTTACTTCCAGTTAGTATACCCTTTGGTCGCTTCTAATATGTACTCAATCTCCTTGTGATCGTATCCCAACTCTACTCCTTGTCCTTGAATGATCTTATCTTTCCAAGATGAGTAAGTGATCTTCCAACTGTCTGGGTCGCCAATTACTTTATGTCCGTTACGAGCCTTAGAGATGTCTGTCTTTGAAACTGACTTCCAATCAACTTCCTCAACTGGTATCTTGTATCGTATAAGACACTCTGGTGTCTTTGATTTAAGGATATGCTCGGTATAAAGGACACTCCACTCCCTATAGGTCTTATTAAGGTCAACTTCTATATGTCCACATTGATATATTCCCTCTCCTGTTTTACGACATGTAAACCAGAAGTAATCAAGCCCATCAATTGTCGACACAAAAAGATATCCTATGTCTTTTCCTAGAAAGTCCATATACATGGCTAATTGTCCTACATAACTTTCTCGTGGATATCCCTCACCAAATTTTTTCACATCTACTGAGTTCTTATTGTTTATTGACTTGATCTCAATAGGTAATCCCTCTTTCGTCATAGCATCTATGTAGCCGTGTATTTCTACACCCTCACGAATCATATCCACCCTTCCATCTACTTCTTGCACATAGTCCTGATTGATCTTGTCATTCATCTTTAAGATCTCTAACATTTGCATTTCTGTCCCTTTACCTGCTCCCCATTTAAGTGTTTCGTTCCACTTAACTGGATTAGTCTTTGTTTCGCCAACGAAACTATAATATATATCTATATCTAATTTATCGTAGTCGGAACAATGGAAAGCAGTCCTTTTTTTATCTTGTTCCTTATATTCTAATTCCATATTATATTAAGTCTTTAATTGATAATGCTTGCTTGCCCTTCTTTCGTGGCATTACTTTCAGCTCACTTGCATTGATCCTCTTTACCCAGTAGTTAATAGTGCCTCTGGAACACTCACATTGTGTTGCTATGTCCTCGTATTTGGTATCTGTATCTATGAGTAAAGATATAATCTTTTTTGCTCGTTCTTTGTTCATTTGTTGTTTTTTTGTTTAATAATGCGACCTTTGTATGTATTCTATCACTATATTTTATATATATCTATTCTATTGTGTGTATATTCTGTGTATAACTCATATTTAATAATTATTATTGATAAAGTTGTCTATCTCGTCTATTTCTTCGTCTGTGTATTGTGTAGCCTCGCCCCTAAACTCCCACTCAATCTCATATTCCCCGTTAAAAGAAACTTTCACCCATACATCAACGGGCTTTTCTCCTACTTCAAAACTTGCATTGTATGTTTTAATGCTTGATACAAGTTCTTGTTGAAATTTGTTTATGCTCATATTTATTTTTCAAATTGATCTCTAATAAAGTTAAAAAGAAAATTATAACTTTTTGCAAGGTCACTCTTCTCTTCTGTTGTATCGCTCCCGTAGTCTGCATATTGATCAAGGTGATTAAGTGCCTCGATAAGTTCTGTTTGTTTGTACATATTATTATTCGTTAATTATAAATGCGTCGTCGTCTGTTCCTGTAACATCAAACACGACTATGTCTTCGTCTGTTTCGTTGTAGTGTTGCATATTGTTTTCTTCTAATCTCTCAAACTCTTCTCTTCCCTTTATGGTTGCCTCTGTTTCGTCGTGTGCCTGTATGTCTATAACATAGGTCTTTGTAAATTGTACTTTGTATGATTGCATAATTATTTCATTATTTGATAAATTCTCTCTCCAAAACTATCTGATATCACAAAAACATTGCCACTTATTTGTAATTCACTCGCCTTTGGCCACTGACAAAAACTCCCTCTTCCTGTAGTGTCGTCAATTCCTTTCAAATAAAAGCCTGTTGTATCTTTGTATGATACAGTTCTCATCTTTTTCATTATGTCTTTTTGTATGTCTTGTCCGTCTTTTGTAAAGCCTGTCATAATGATATTATCTCCAACTTGTATTGTGTCTTTGAATTGTTTTAAAGTCATATATCTTTTTATATCTCAATACCTTTTAATGTACTGAATAGAAGGGGGGAATTTTCGCCCCTCTCTATCAATAAACTATAAAGCCGTGTTACTTCTCTTTTTAAGTGAGATAGAATATCCTTTTTTACCGTTAGCAAGTGAGCCGTTATGCATAAAGGATAAAACAAGGCCATAAAACACAACTTGAAACAGTCTTATCATATTGCTATTGACTGTTCTGATATATATTTTTTTCATTATTTTATTTTTTTAAATGTATTGGTAATTATTGCGAAGCCTTTTTTTGTTTCTGCCATTGCTACTATCTCAAAACCTTTTTCTTTCAAATATACTTCCGCCATGTCATAAATTGTATTTAGTGCATAGTCAAAAGATATATATACACTCTCTTTGAAACGGTGCGAAGTTATTTTTACCCGTGAGCCTTGCGTATTGGTTGCCCCGTGATATGTAACTTCTAATAAATGTAAGTTTTGCATATTGTTTTATTATTTATCGGCTTAAAAGTGCCGTATAGAAAGCCCTAAAAAGGCTCTCTAACGACACTCTACAATGATTGAACGGTTGCAAGTACAATAACAAGGCATAAAACGCCCCCCGCTATGCAATACGCATAAAACTTGTACATATACTCTTTATCTTTTCTATAATTGCTTTTATTCATAATTTTTTAATATGCTTTTAATATAATCAAACGCCCCCTCAATGGTAGAAAAGCCCCTGCCATAGTCATATCCTTTCGGATAAACTATGAACACGCCTTGCCCTAATTCTGTTTTTGTTTTTTGTAGTCTAAATTTCATTGTTGATATTTTTACCTGTATTGATAATTATTTTTGCTTTTTCTACTGGTATTTGATAGTGTTCGGCAAATTTTTCTACTGTTAGAAAATTGTTTACATAATCAAGATACATTTTTCTATATTTTTCTTTTGCATACATTTCTACTAAGTACATATGTTTATTATTATTTATAATGTCATTACTGTATATGTATATTGTATATCAATATAATATAAAGTAAAGTACATATATATGATATAACATAACATATATATTATGTCAATATTCAATGTATAACTGTATCAACAATCAATATTTCGCTAGCGAATAATCAAAAACATGTAAAAAAATCGCCCTGATTTTGATATATAGACATAGAGTAAGAACAAAAAGAAAATCGCCCTTGTATGGTGATATATAAAGATAAGATAATAAAGATAGGTTGAAAAATAAAGGTCGCCTGTATGTGGATACACAATAGACTAGATAAAAGACGGTACTGATTAGGTATGATATGAGTACCACCACACACGACCGTGCTACACTGTATTTGACGGGTCACCCCTGTAGGTCATATATATTATATGGCTTAAAATAAGGCTTATATAGTATCATATAGGGGGGGGAGTGGGTTGACGACACATGATGATAGTAGGCGAGTATACCTCTATATCGACTTTTATAATTTTTTCATAGAAGTCACCCTTGCCCATTTATGCTCTATTTATCCCTTAATTGTGCTCTAAATGGTACTTTTTGAGGTGCTAAAAAGGGTACTTTTTTACCTCTGTATATCCAAGAAATAAAATATCCTTATTTATAGCCCTATTCCTGTATATCCAGACCTAAAAACCGTATATCTGACTAAAAACGTGCCTAGAATATCCTTATTTCTACGTATATATATTGGCGAATATTTAATGGCGTATATCCATATATCCAAAAGGATATACAGAAAGGATTTGTTATACTATAATAAGGAGATGAAAAAGAAAATTTTAATTTCCATTGAAGAAGAAGCCATTGATGCTATGGATCAAGCAGCTTCGAAGTTGGGACTAGATAGATCTAGTTACATTGTATATCTGGCGTCGAGTTCTTTATCAGGGGACAAACGAAAGATACTCCCAAAGAACTTATTAGGTAAGGATGAGATGGCTAAATATTTAAATATAACTCCTCTTGAAAAGGAATACTCACTATTTCAAGATAGGATAACGGAGGAACGAGTATACAATCCTGAGAGGATGCGTAATCAAATGATGTAGTAATATGGCGGAATTAAATGAACGTGAAAAAGGAATATTGATGGAGGAGATTGAAGCCCGTGGTGGGAGAATTCCTAAAGGCGGGAAAAGGGAAGGAGCTGGTCGCCCTAGAGGATCTACTAATAAGATGACACGAACAATGAAGTCTAAGGAAAGGACTATTAAGGATCGTGTAACTAAAAACTTAACTGCTTTAATTAACTCTCAACTATCCCTGGCTAAAGGTCAGCAATTTTTATATGAGATTAAAATGCGGAATGTAGGAGGAAAACGTAAACCTCAACATACTCTTGTTACGGATCCCAAGAAGATCAAGGCATATATGGATGGTGATGTAGACGAAGATAAATACTTCTACGTGACTACAAAAGAACCAGACAATCGTGCTATTGAGAGCTTACTCGATAGAGCTTTTGGTAAATCTACAACCAACGCCAATGTAGATACTAATTTTAATGTTAACATTTTACAATATGAGCAACCCCAATACATCACTGCAACCGCTGTCGAAACAAATAACGATCCCGTACAACTTCTTTCCAATGGATTATCAAGTCGAGATGATGTCTTCACCACAGAGGTTCAAGATAGCAGTATGGCACAGACGATGCGGGAAAACGAAAACAGTTCTCAATAATCAGATAAGAAGAGCTCTCTCTACTAAAGGTGTCTACTATTATGTCATGCCTACATATAAAATGGCTAAACAGATTATTTGGGATACTTTAGTTATTGAACACGTACCCGAAGAAGTAATACTCAGAAAAAATAACTCGGATCTCACGATCTATTATAAGAATGGTTCTATTCATAGATTCGTAGGATGTGAAGACATCGACAAACACCGAGGAAACAACGCCTTTGATGTTGTGTTCGATGAATATTCTGAAATGAACGAAGAGGTATGGACTGCAATCTTCCAACCTGTACTTCGAGAAAACGGAGGAACTGCTACATTTATTTACACACCGAAAGGGAAGAACCACTCGTGGAAACTTCTTCAAATAGCTAAACAAGATCCTGAAGAATGGTATTGGTCTGTAAAAGGAATCGCAGATACTAATTCTATTTCAGATAAGGAGGTCGTAAAGATAAAACAAAACACTCCTCTTGCTCTCTTTCAACAAGAGTATGAATGTGCGTTCCTAGAAGGAGCTTCACAATTCTTTAGAGATATTCGTGCCTCTACATATGACGCACGAATGTATCTTCCACAAGATGGATTCTTTCAAATGGGGGTTGATCTTGCGAAGTATAATGACTGGACTGTTATTACACCATTTAACCTCAATACGTTCGTGGTCTATCCTCAAGACAGATTTAATATGGTGGATTGGAAAACCCAAGAAGGAAGAATTGAGGCTGCCGCTAGAAGATACGGTAACGCTAAAATATATATTGATGCCACTGGTGTAGGAGATCCGATAGTGGATGCTCTATCTCAAAAAGGTCTCAATATAAGTGATGATACTGCTATTAAATTCTCAGAGAAAACAAGATGGGATCTTCTCAGAAATCTTTCTATAAAACTGGATAATAGAAAAATAAAAATTCCGAATGACGAAGGACTAATCGCAGAACTTGAAGCCTTTAGATATGAACTTAACGAAGCTGGTAAAGTTAAACTTACTGTGCCTGCTAATATGCACGATGACCGAGTAATGTCACTTGCTCTCGCTGTATATAATGTGAGTGAACCAATTGCAGATGATGAAGGAGTAGAATTTAAACTTTACTCTGCGAGTTATAACTAGATTGTGTTATAATATTATTATGGCAAAAACTAAAAAATATGACGATAAAAATAAAAACGTCAATTCTTATTCGCAAGAAGTATCAGATCAAGCTATTAACATAGTGTCGCAAGAAATAAAAACATGGGAAGACGCAACAGTATTTATTACTGAGAAAGTTGCGTTTAGAATCCGAGATCTCATTCGAACATGTTACAAAAACTATTGGGGAGTTTTCGATAAACCAAAAGACCCGCTCACTGATAGAGAAAAGATTTGGTATCCTCTTTCTGAAGAAGTAGCTAACTCATGGGCAGATAACTCAGACCTAGATCTTAAAGATATTCAATATCGAACACGACCAGGAGGAACATATGCGATGACACAGATCACACGACAGTTAATGACAGACTATCTAGACCAAACAGGGTTCTCTCAAGATCTAGATGATGGTGCGTTTGAAAAAGGTATTACTGGAACTTCAGTAACTAAGGTCATCAATCAAAAGGTAAATGGAAAGAACAAAATCTCAAGACATCTTGTGAATCTTTTGAATTTCTATATTGATCCGACTGCTAAGTCTATTCAAGAAGCATATCGTGTAACAGAACGTGCTCTTATGTTCCCAGATGAGATGCGAGGTATGACAGGATGGTTAAACACTGCTGGTCTCGAAGGAGAACTCGGACTTCCTAATTTTGATCCAGGAGCTAATAATATGGCGAATACAAGTACTGTAAAAACACGAGATGTATATGAAATGTGGGGGAAAATCCCTAAATCTATGCTTTATGGAAAGAAAGCAGAAGGAGAAATTGATGGGCACATTATTGTATCTGGACTTGATTCTAAAAACCCTAAATGTCACCTTATTGAAGAGAATTTAAACACAGATAAGGAAGGAAACATCATAAAACCATACGAAGAAGACTGGGCTATGCGTGTCCCTGGGAGATGGTACGGAAGAGGTCCTGTAGAACAAGTAATGATGCTCCAACTCTGGATTAACACCATTATTAACATTCGAGTGAACCGAAGTTACGTTTCTCAGCTCGGATTATGGAAAATAAAGCGTGGAGCGAACATTACACCTGCAACTATCCAAAAATTAGGATCAAATGGGGCTGTTTTGGTGTCTTCCATGGATGATATTGAACAAATGGTAATGCAAGATGCTTCTCAAGCCTCTTATACTGATGAAAATAACATCCGAGATATCGCTAAACGAATCACTCGTACCCTAGAAGCCATTACTGGAGAGCCTGTTGCTGCTTCAACTTCAGCTACCGCCTCATCTATCCAAGCTTCTTCATCAAAAACACCATTTATTAAGATTAAACAACGAGCTGGCTTCTTTGTTGATAGACTAATCAATCGCCATCTAATGGCTAAGGTAGCAGAAAACTCTAAAAAAGGAGATATTCTACGAATTCTACAGACAGATGGGAACATTGATGAGATTTTGGAACGAATTGCCTTTCATTATGTTGATCAATACCAAGATGAGCAAGCTCTGATAGGTCTTTACCTTACTCCACAACAATTAGAGATTGCTATTCAGTCAGCGAAAGAACAATTACGACAACGACCAGAGATTTTTATTGAATCTCTTGAAAATGTTCTCGCAGAAATGGTGGATTGTACGACAGTTATAATGAATGAAGAGTTAGATATGGGATCTATGGCAGATAAGATGGTTATGGCTGCAAACTTACTCCCAGAAGAAGACAGAGGAGCAATGGCAGAATCTATTTACGATATTATGGGCGTTCCATTCCCTGCGGCACTTCGAATTAAGCAAAAACAAGCTCAAACAATGCAACCACAAATGCCAGGACAAGTTCAAGGACCAGGAGCTGTACCATTCCCTACAGGACAAATGTAAGTTTAATGGTATAATATTATTATGGATAAAGCACAACAAGAACATTTAAAAAAGAATAAAGAAGTATATGAATTCGTTACTTCAGACGGATGGAAGTATGTTAAGTCAGAAATTGTTAAAAAGATTGAAGATCTTCAGTCAATTATGAACATTGATGGTGATACTCCAGAAGCAGTTGTACTCGATATAAAGGTAAGGAAGAACGTTATGGCAATTCTTCTAGAATGGTTACGAGATGTAGAAGGAATGACTGCTCAATACGAAAGTAATGAATTTTCGTCTGACGAAACTGAAATGATGTACATTATACGTTCGGAGAATTAAACCTCCTGTTCTGGGTTGGGAAGTGCTTCTCCAACTCAGTACAGGGTGCTTAAAACACCCAATTATTAGTAAGATATAAAAAGATATGGACCCAGATAACATTACTCCAGGAACCTTACCACAAGATGGCGGTGACGGAGCTGTTGGAGCGGTAGTTGATGCCCAAGGCACACCTGCAACACCAGCAGGTGACAACGCTTTTACTTTAGATGAGATAAATTCTTTCCTCGGAAAGAATTTCCAATCTAAAGAGACAGCACTAAAAGCCCTAAAAGACACTCAATCATATGTTGGTAAAAAGACAGATGACTTTGAGAAAGAATTGAAGGAAAGAGGATATTTATCACGAGCAGATCTAGAAAACGAGCTTTTCTTTAGAGATAACCCAGCTCATGCAAACAATAAGGACCTTTTGGAAGCTATTGCATTGAAGAACGGGACATCACTGAAGGATGCCGCTGGATCTGAAAGTTATAAAAAACTCTTTGATGGAGCATCGAACTATGAAAAATCAGAATCTTTGAAATCTGTTCTAAACCCAAGCCCAAGATTACAACAGGCAGTAGACAGAACAGCAAATATTCAACAGCTAAAAGCATCAGGTAATGATGATGCCGCAGCTTCTGAGGCAGCACGTATTGTAGCTGAGATGTTCGAAATCAACGTATAATTTTGGGAATTATAAAGTTTAACCCAAAAAACATATGTCAGTAGCAGGAGCTTTACAAACCTACGGGGATGTATCACGAAAAGAAGACGTTGTTTTGAACATGGTTGAGATTCTTACTGCTCAAGAGAATGAACTTCTCTCGACTCTAGGAAAAACAGTCGCTAAAGATGAGGTTCACTCATTTCTAGTAGACACTTTGGCAACAGCCGCATCAGCAGCTGTACAACAAGGTGCAGACTATACAAACCTAACTCGAACAACACCAACACGATTAACAAACATCGTACAAGAAATCGCTATTCCGTTTAGAGTAACTCGAAAAGCAGTAGCTGTAGAGCACTATCACGGAAAGAACGAACTTGAACGACAGTTGTCTAAGGCGATGATGGAATGGGGAAATGCGGCAGAATTCGATATTGTTCGAAGTACACTGGTTTCAGGTATTTCAGGAACAGTAACAAAGATGAATGGTATTATTGCAGCGATTTCAAAAGCTACAAACACTACCCTTCATAACTCTGGAGTTGTGTTCGCTGCGTCTATTCTTGATAGTCTTATGTCAGATAACTGGGACAACTCAAATGGTGAAGTAGCAAAAGACCTATACGTAGGATCTATTCTACGAAAATCAATTGATGGATTCACACAAAAGACAAACATGGTAGTGAATTCACCAGGAGCAACTGCAATTGTTCGAACTATCACAACTTATGAAACAGCCTTTGGTACATTGGCAGTTCACAAGCACCGATACATTCAACAAGCAGCAGATGCAACAAGTCGACAACGAGCATTGGCAATCAACAAAAACAAGATCAAACTTGCTTACCTTGATAAACCAACTGTTCAATCAGACTTGGCGAAATCTGGACCTTACGAACCACGAGCTGTTTATGGATCATTGACTGTAGAAATCAATAACCAAGACAGTAACTGGTTTGCAAACGGATTCTCTAGTTAATTGTTCGCTTGGGGATACTTAGAGATTGGTATCCCCAAGACAATCTCTCAACAACTAAAATTATGAAAAATTTAAAAAGAAAAGTACAAAATGCTGTGGATTTATACAAGAAAGCCTTCCAGACAGAATACAACACTGTTGTTATTCAAATCAAAGAACGACAATCAAAACAGAAGAATGAATATGGAGAAGTAGTAGACGAAGATGGTAGAACTCATGCAGTACAAAGAAAGTTATTCGAAGTCCCAGAAAAGTTATATACTATTGTTATGGGTAATTTAACAGATGAAGAAATTCTACTAACAGAAAGTAAAGAATACGCACTTTGGTTCGTTAAAGAATTTCCTCAATTTAGCACAACAAAGAATGAATAAAATAGCACTAGCCGTCATCACACGTGACACTAAAGAAGACGCACTCTTATTAAAAAGACTTTTAGATAACGTGAAACCACACGTAGATGGATTATTTATTACTGCCGCATATACTGAATTCCCAGGACACATTAAAAAAGTCTGTGAAGAATATGGAGCACACTACTCAGAGTTTAAATGGGTCAAAGACTTCGCCGCCGCTCGTAACTTTAACTTTTCTCAGGTAACAGAAGACTATGACTACATCCTATGGTCAGATATTGATGATACATGGACAGGATTAGATAAGATTAAAGACCATCTCGGAACAGATGCAGTAGCCTTCTGGTATATATATGATATAGACGAAGATAATCAACCAACCATCGTGCATAAGAAAACTATGCTTGTAAAAAACGATGGTACTTTTATTTGGAAAGGAAAAATACACGAAGATCTCGATAATGAAAGACAAATATCTATGGAATTTGTTGAGGACATTAAAAGAGTTCACGCAACTAATGATGAACGTATAGAAGAAGCTACTCATAGAAATGCTGAGATAGCTAAGGTAGATTATGAAAATATGCCAGAAGACCCAAGAACTCACTACAACTATGGGAACTCTTTATTGGCACTTGGTAAAATAAAAGAAGCCATTGATGTATTTGATGAATTTTTAAAGAATACAGGTTCACAGGAAGAGAAGTATCTTATATTACAAAGAATGGGATGGGCATATCACCAAAAGGGAGATAAGGAACAAGCCATAAAGTGTTTCCTTATGGCTATTGGATTAGAACCTAATGTTCCTGATGCATTTCTAGAACTAGGTAAGCTTTTCTACGAACTTAAAGATAATGAACAAGCTGAACGATACACCCTCTTTGGACTTCCTAAAAAACCTACCTATAGAGCAATGGTTGTATTCAATCCACGAGATTATGATTATAATCCAATAAACCTACTGGCTAAACTAAACTTCGCAAAAGGAAGACCTGATTTGGCATACAAATGTATTCAACAATGTATTGCAATCAATCCTAATCCTAAGATGATTGAACTTGAGAAGGAGATGAAAGTTGAAGTAGAAGAAATGGATGCAGTAACAAAAGAAATTCAAAAACTTTCTAAGATAGAAGATAAAGAAGAACTCAAGAAAGCTATTGATAATCTACCTACAAAGTACAGATCCCACCCTGGTATTTCGATGATTCGAAACAGAAATTTCTTTAAGGAGGAATCATCAGGAAAAGATCTGACATATTACTGTGGTCATACATCTCACGAATGGAATCCAAAACTGTTTCGAGAAAAAGGATTCGGAGGATCTGAAGAAGCTGTAATTCACCTATCAAAAGCACTTGCAAAGAAAGGAATGAATGTAACAGTGTACGCTAATATTGGTGCCCAAGTAATTGAAGAAGATGGTGTTACTTGGAGACCTTACTGGGAGTTTAATCCAAGAGATAAGATAGACTATCTCATCTTATGGAGAAGTCCTCGAGTATGTGATTACGAATTAAATACAGATAAGATATTTATTGATCTTCATGATACCGTTCCTGATGCAGAATTCACAAAGAAACGATTATCTAAGATTTCTAAAATCTTTGTAAAGACAAACGCTCATCGTGCACTATATGAAAACATTCCAGATGAAAAGTTTATTGTCGTACCTAATGGAGTAAAAACTGAAGACTTTGAAGGTCCTTTAGAAAAAGACGATATGCTTGTAATCAACACATCATCACCTGATAGATCATTAAGAGCTCTTGCTAAAATAATGCACCTAGTTAAGAAACAAATTCCTGAAGCTAAGTGTCAATGGGCATATGGTTGGGATGGATACGATGCTCAAAGAAAAGACAAAGTAAGTAAGGAGTTAAAAGAAGAGGTAGAAACATATAGAGATCTAGCAGGAATTGAATCTCTAGGTAAAGTACCTCAACACGAGATTGCAGATCTTTATAAGAAGGCGAATGTATTCCTTTATCCTACTGAGTTCTATGAGATTGACTGTATTTCAGTAAAGAAGGCTCAACTTGCAGGATGTCAGGTTATTTCTACAGACTTTGCTGCCTTAAATGAATCAGTTCAATATGGAATAAAGATACACTCAGAAAAGAATACAAAAAATTGGGTAAAACCATATCAGATAGATTTCTCTGCGGATGATAGTCTTATTCCTGCTTTCGTTGACGAAACAGTCAAAGCTCTTAAAGCAAAGAAGGTAGAACGACAAGCAATGAGAGATTGGGCTCAGAAGTTTAACTGGGACACTATTAGTAGCCAATGGTATACAGAAATATATGGAAACTAATGAAATGCTCCTTACTCTGGGAGATCCACAAAGAGTAGGTTATATATTAGACGCACTACGGATTACTCAAGATGATTTTCAAGAATCAAAACGTGCTGACCAAGTTAGTAAGGTAGTAAAGTACTTAGTTCAACATCCTGATCCTGCTTTCTTTATTAGAAAAGCCCTTGGTTCTAAACAAGTAGATAGAGTAGACTTTATGGATGAATACATTGAAATCCACGAAGATCTAGATAGGTTTAAAAAAGACCTCACTGAAACTGAAGAAAAACTATCAGTCTACGACCCTGAAGATATAAACGATATTGATATGACAGTCTATCAACCATTAAAAGAAAAGAGGGACTTTCTTGAATCTTATATAAACTCCCTTCAACAAGAACTACGAATATATGAAAAGTAAAATTGGATTTATTCATATAAAGCGTTTTTGGGATAATGTTGAAAAAACAAAAAAATGCTGGCTTTGGACAGGAGGAATTAAAAGTACAGGTCGAGGGAATCTGTGGGTAAATGGTAAAACTGAACAAGCTCACAGGGTGTCTTGGATGATAAATAGAGGTCCTATCCCTGAGGGGCAATGTGTACTTCATCGCTGCGATAATGGAAGGTGCGTCAACCCTGAGCATCTTTTTCTCGGTTCTCTTTCTGATAACACAAAAGATATGGTCGCTAAGGGTAGAAATATTGGGAACAGAAAATATTCCAAAAAGACTTGGGAGGAAATCTTCACACTTTTTAAGGTGGGTATCAAAAGAAAAGAATTATCAAAAATGTTTAACATAAATTACGCACATATATGCGACACAATAAAGAAAAGCGTTTAGCTATTGCACTAATTTGGCAAAACGGAACGCCACGTATAGATAAGTGGCATGACGGTCTGAGAGCCGCACTAGAGCTTTTAAAAGCAGATTATGACATAGACTACATAGAACCAACAGATGATTTCGAACCGTATGATATTCTTATCTATTGGGAATCTCCGTGCACCATAAATAGTGAGTACAGAGATAACTACCTGAAGGTAATGAACTCTCCTAAACCAACAATACTTCTATTCGCAGGAGGACAGATAATGAATGGATGGGCTAATGGGTTTAATAGAGTATGTATAGAAAGCCAAATCAATATTGCAGAGTTTCTGGAAGTAGGGATTAAAACATCTACTGCCTTTGGTATAAATTCTGCCTTATTCAAGCCTTACAAGGTAAAGAAAGAGTTCAATGTCGTACATCATGGGACGTGTGCAAACTGGAAAAGACAAAGCCTTGTCGCTGAATCCTTTGGAGAGAAAGCACTTCTCATTGGAAGATACCAACCCCACGATCCTCTTATGTTTGATAAGGCAAGAGAACTTGGAGCTACTGTACTCGATGAGTTGAATCACGAAGAACTAGTAAAGAAACTCTGTTCTGCTCAAGTACTTCTTCAGACTTCAGACTTTTGGGGTGGTGGACAAAGATGTACCCTCGAAGGTATGGCTTTAGGTCTTCCTGTAATCTGTATGACTGACAGTCCAAAGAATCGAGAGTATGTAGAAGAATCAGGAGCAGGAATAGTGTGTGATCCCAACCCTGAAGCAATCCGTCTGGCTTATAATAAAATTATGGAAGACTATGATACCTATTCAAAGAAAGGTATTGAGTATGTGAAGTCTAAATGGACTGAAAAGCATTACGCAGACAATTTAAAAACAGTAATAGAATCATTATGATTACACTAGAACAAATCGAGCATCTTATAAAGACAGATAACCCACTTGAAGTTTATAATGAACTGAAAGACTACGATGGTGAAGATTTGGACTTACTTTACTGGAAGGAAAAGATAAAAAAGTACGTTCCTCATGCTTTTGATAAAGAAGCATATAATGAATTCTATGGAACTCTTCCAGAACAAGATGTAGAACCACGTTTCATACGAGTAATGGATAGGGTATATCCTCGAATAAAATTCGCTCGTAACTTTCTATTTGATTATCCTTCTCATAAGACACTCGTAGATGTTGGATGTGCTACAGGAGAAAACACACTTTATTTCGGAACACTCGACTATGAAGTATCTGGTATAAACCTTTCGAAAGAATCTATTGTCAAAGCAAACAACAAGGCAAAGGAAATGAACATCAATGCCAACTTCATAAACTCAAACTTCCTTGATGTAAAAGGTAAATGGGATATCGTTTTGTTTATGGAAATCTTTGAACACGTACCAGATCCTAAACAAGCAATTGAAAAGATATGGAGCTTTCTTAATCCTAAGGGACTTCTATTCATCTCGACACCTAAACCTAACTTCTGGGGAGTAAAAGGTAATGATGATAAATGGAAAGAAGACGGTCCAAGAGGACATCTAAAACTATACTCAGAAGAGGAATTAAGAGAACTGTTAAAAGATTATAACATAATAGAATTCTATGAGGATTCTGCTGAATTATATAATATCGTATGTCAAAAATTAGCATAATAAATTAAAACTATGAAACTTATACTATGTGCTGGAGATAGACAATTTGAAGGATGTAAACACCACGATGTAAGACCCTTAGATGGAATTGATTATGTGTGTGATTTCTATTCTATATCTGAAACAATTAAGGACACTTTTGATGAAATTCAATTTACTCACGCTTTAGAACATTTCCCTACAAAAGAAACTCAAAAAGTCTTGGGTATTATTCACAATCTTCTAAACACTGATGGTAAACTTTACTTAGAAGTCCCTAACTTCCAGTGGCACGCAAGTCTTTTGTTGAATGAAGGAAGAGAAAGAGATGCTGTGTATTATGCCTTCGGGGGTCAGTTGGATCAGTGGGACTTCCACAAGACAGGTTTCACAGAAAACATTTTACGAGAAGAATTAGAAAAAGCAGGATTTAAAGACATCACAATTGTTAACTCATCTTCGTTAACCGCTATCTGTTATGCCTAGAATCAGCGTTGACACCAACTGATGGACTGATATAATTAAAAGATGTCAGCATCAAAAACAAAATATAAGATATTTAATTGTATAAATTGTGGAGATGAAGTAAAAAGGTTTTTAAGGAAGGACGCTAAATATAAATATTGTGGGGTTAGTTGTGCCGCAAAAGTTTCGGTTAAAAAAGCAAATTCTAGAGATAGAAATGGAGAAAAGAATCCTGCCTGGAGGAGAGGATTTATAATCACAAAACAAGGATATAAGTCGGTATCTATTGGAAATAAGAAAAGAAAGTTTGAACATAGGATTGTTATGGAAAAGCATCTAGGAAGAGAATTAGTGGAGGCAGAAAAGATTCACCACAGAAATGGAGATAAGTTAGATAATAGGATATGTAATTTACAGGTAATGACACAGTCAGAACACTCTAAACTTCACAATAAAGAAGACAACTTTGGTGATAGAGGAAGATTTGCATGGAAAAAGAAAGGTAAGATGCGTAACTGTTTAATTTGTAAGAAGGATTATCAACCGAATAGCCCTGCTAGTAAATTTTGTAATAATCATAATCAACATGTCAAAAATTCTCATAAGTGTAATTAGTCCAACAATTCGCCCTCAAGGTCTTGAGATAATGAGAGAGAGCTTAATGAATCAAACTTTCAAGGACTTCGAATGGTTGGTAGATATTAACATCACAGGAGAACACGATCTCAATAAGTCTTTTAATTCTATGATTAAAAGAGCTGAAGGAGAACTTATTGTATTCTATGAAGACTTTACAAAGATAACTCCAGATGGGTTACAGAAGTTCTGGGATGCATATCAAAAAGACAAGAGAACACTATTTACTGCACCACTTGGTAAAGTAACTAACTTTGAAGACCAACCGAGATGGGACTGGAGAATGGAAAGAAAAGAAATAAACTGGAATGAAGTAGAATTAGATTGGGGGGCAATACCTAAATATATTCTCTACGATATTGGTGGCTTTGATGAACGGTTAGACCAATGGTGGTCGTATGACAATGTATCAGTAGGATTACGTGCTAATCTGCTTGGATATAAGTTTGCAAACGTACAAGATAATCTAGCAGTAGCCATAGATCATGATGCGATTATCCAACATCCTTTCAGAGAAAAGTTTAATCCACCTGAAGTTCTGAAGCTTTTTGAAGAATACAATATAAATCCAAGACTAAATATGTTATAATATTTATATGACACTAGAAGATATAAACACAAAAGTTGATGAGCTTACAAAAGCAGATAGGACAATTGCGTATCCTAATGCTAATAGACTTATAAACCTTAATATTTGGAATCATAAAGTATTTACTTCTATTCTTCAATCACAAGATTCAAGTGACTCAGATGACGCAAACCAAACTGGGTATTCTATCTTGAGAGAAGATTTTATTGCTAACCAAAGAGATTACAACTTTGGAGTAACAGACGGAGTAGTACAAATTAAAAAAGTTGAAGTGTCATACGATGGGACTACTATTGTGAGGGCATATCCTTTAGATAGTTCTGAAATAGAAGAAGGAGTTCTAGATGAAAGTCTTACTCTTATAGATCAACGTTTCTCACAACAAAATCCCGCTTATGAATGGAAAAATAACTCACTTCTCATATACCCAAAGCCTACAGCTAGTGTTGGTAAAGTATATGCTGAAGTTTCTCGTACAGCGAAAGACTTTAGTTTATCAGATCTTACAACAGGAACAGCAACTCCTGGATTTGATAAAAATTTCCATCCGATGATCCCCTACGGTATGGCATACGATTACTTCGTGCTCAATACTATGGATTCACAAGCACAATCAATGAGAAGCATTTTAACAGAATACGAATTCAAGCTCGCAAAACAATATGGGAATAAAAATGTAGAATTCCCATTAAGATTTGAAGCTGAGTACGTTGATTACAATTAACTATGGCAACATTAACTTACGTAAAATTTCAACCATTTATTGAGGCAGCAATGGAAAAGAAACATAATCTAGCAACAGACCAATTGGTTGTGGCTTTGACAAACTCTGCTCCGTCAGTAGCAAACTCAGTTCTTACAGACATCACTCAAATTACTTATACAAACTGTTCAACAAGAAATATAACAACAACTTCTTCTTCTCAAACAGCTGGAACATATTCTTTGGTTCTTGCGGACCTGACACTTACTGCTTCAGGAGGAACAGTTGGTCCATTTAGATATATTGTAATTTACAACGACACAGCAACAAATGATGAACTTATCTCTTACTATGATATTGGTTCTAACATTACTCTTCAAAATGGAGAAGCTTATCTATTAGATTTTTCACAATCACAAACATTATTTGACTTAGCATAATCATATGGCAACATTAAAGCAAACCTACCAAACCTCTGACACACTTACACTTACTATTGCTTCACTAGCAAACGGTTCTGGTAGATGTTCAACTGCACTTGATAACACGACAAACCTCGACATCTCAGCAGACATTGGATTGAAAATCAAAACAAACGCAGCGGGAACTTCAGCAACAGGATATGTTTCTGTGTACCTTGTTCGTTCTTATGATGGAACTTCTTATGACGATGCTTTTGCAGGAACAGACGCCGCTTTTACCCCTGTAAATGCCACACTCATTGGAACAATTAACGCTGTAGCAAACGCAACTACTTACTACAAAACTATTGACCTCGCAGAACTTGGTCTTACTCTTCCAAAGAAATGGGCTATTGCTATTGTGAATTCAACAGGAGCAGCACTCGACTCAACTGGAGGAAACCACGAAGCAAAAGCAACCCGCAAATTTTATACAATCGTCTAATTGAACTGTTATGAGAACTACCTCAGCATTTCAACCAAATACGGCTTCAGGGCTAAACTCAGGTTTAATTTATGGTGGATTTGTAATATAATATAGCAAATGCAGTACTGTTTAATTTGTGAAAAAGAAATAGCAAAACCAAAACACACTTCCAATAAAAAGTATGCAACTTTTAAGTACTGTTCACGAACTTGTTATAACAAATATCTATCATCAGACGAGAGTAGAGAGAAACAAAGACAAGCAAAACTTGGAGCACCAGCTTGGAATAAAGGGAAAAAACTATCACCAGAACATATTGCAAATGTTGCAAAAGCACATATTGGGCAAGTTGCTTGGAATAAGGGTAAGAAATATGCGGAAGATGAAAAAAGTCATTTTAATTTAGAAGGACTTAAAAAGGGTCGTACCTATAATCTCGGTAAGAAACTAACACAAGAGCATAAAGATAAATTAAGTAAAGCAAAATTGGGCAAGAAACAAACCTATAAACGAAAATCTATATCCGAAGAAACTCGTAAAAAGATGAGAAATAGAAAACTAGAAAATCCCTGTAAGGTCTTTAAAGACACAAAGATTGAATTAAAGATTGAGCAAGAACTTGTGTTGCGGGGTATTAACTATCAAAAACAAGTCCCATTATGTAAGGTAGCAAGAGTAGATTTCTACTTACCAGAACAACGAATTGTCATACAAGCAGACGGGTGTTACTGGCACAACTGTCCTATTCACGGAAGCGGTGAAGTAAAAAACTGCACAGAGAAAGCACAAAAGCAAGATAGTGTTTTAACCTTTAATGGTTTTAATGTTTATCGCTTTTGGGAACACGACATTAACAAATCAGTTGCGGATTGTATTAACCAATTATCACTATGAGAGAACGCTCTGCTTTTCAGCCATCACTATCAACTAAGGCATACTATTTATTAAATGGTAATGCTAATGATTATAGTGGACAGACGAATACTGGGACACCGACTTCAATCACCTACCCACAAGGAAGATTTGGACAGGGGGCACTGGCTTCTGGTACTGCATATATAACTCTTCCGTCTAGTACATCAAGTGTGTTACCCCTTAATGTACAGGATTTCACAATATCTGCTTTTGTTTTTGGAAAAAATACAGCATCAAGCATTTATTCAAAAAGAGATGATTCTTCACCACAACCATACACAGACATAGATTTTGTAATAGATTCTGGGCAAACAATAACTTGCTCTTTCAGGGTACCTAACAGTTTTACATTTTTTGCACTTTCAACCACAGAACGCATAAAACAGAACTCATGGAATAATGTAATATATACTCGTATTGGTTCAACTGGGTACATATATATAAACGGCAAATTAAGCAAAACAGGAACACAAAGTGGAAATACATTATTTTGGGGGACAATTACTAGTCACGTTATTAACTCTACGACCACTTCTTCACTTATTGACGAAGTAATCATAGAATCCCGAGCATGGACAGCAAAAGAAGTAGAACTCTATTACATAAAGTCCACACAGAACTATAGACAGAAATCTTTTGGACAGCTGGTCTACGCCTATACCTCAGAACTCCTAAAAGGAACTTACGCACTTACAGGTAAAAATATATCTACCTTACAGAACTATGTGATACAACTTCTTAAAGGATCTTATACTCTTACTGGCAAGAATATAATCACTACTAGGTCATATATAATTACTCTATTAAAAGGTGCCTATACACTTACTGGTAAGTTTTTAAGTGTACCTAATAGATGGATTGAACAAACAAAGAATACATCAACTTTCTCAGAGCAAACTAAAAATACATCCACTTTTTCTGAACAAACAAAGAATTCATCTTCTTGGACTGAACAAACAAAGAATTAAATGTTATAATATAATACATGGAACAAGAAATTACAGATCTAAAAAACAGAATATCCAATCTTGAGAATTTCGTTAGCGAAAAAAAACGCCAACAACTTATTTTTCCTTTAGATGGACCAACACAAGATATCATAAAAGATAAGAAAGTAATGTTTGAAAGAGAAGCAACAGGAACAATTACCGCAGATAAAACACTCGTAGTATCAATTAACGGAAAACTATTTAAAATAAACGTATTATGAAAATGAAAAAAAAAAATGGAGGTAAATATGAAATAGAATTTGACAAGATTCAAAAGGTTGTTGAAGTTTTTGACAGAGAATCTGTTGTGAATCAGATCAATAAAATACAGTTTAATATAGATGCGGGGATTGCTGATAAAGCTAAATATGAAGAAATATTAGCTCTAATTGATAAAAAATGATAAAAGTCCCACTTGAGAATGGAATTTATAAAGTAAACAATGGTCCAGAATTCGACCTCAATATTGCGTATACTAAGAACTGTAACTTTGATGAGAAAGGAATTATTAAATTAAGTCCAGCTTTATATAACATTTTAAATGATACTGATACGGCTGCTTTTTCTCATACTGTTGATGCTGTAAATACAGCGACAGGTGATTTTACTTTTTTTACAGATAGTAATGTATATGAATTTGATATTGATGATTTAACCTCAACAGAAGACCCTTCAAATCCTTCTTTGAATACTTCACTCAGAGTAGCAAGTTATGGTACAAAAAAGTGGCTTATTGGTACATCTTTAGATATTTATGAATATTCATATCTTGGAGCATGGGTTCAAAGGAATAGTGATGCTACTGGATTTCTAGAACAGTTCCCGAGTCGCTCAACATGGGTAGGAGAACTTAGTGGAGATGTTCATCAATATAGTACTGCTAATTTAGATGATTCTCCTCTTTCGACAACATCAACAGGACCAACATTATCTATGCCACTTGGGTATAATATTACAGGTCTCGCATATTCAAACTATAGAATTGGTATTGCTACTGAAAATGCTTCAGGAGAAGATGCTCTTTTTTTGACATGGGATGGAGCATCAACAACAGCAAACACAGGAGTATTCGTAAAAGCCCCTGTTCTTTTAGATGTTGTTGCATATAAAGGATCCTGGGTTGTTCTCTCATCTAAAGGGCAACTGCTCTTTTTTAACGGCTCTGGTTTTGATGAACTTGGAAACTTACCTTCATATTATGCCAATGCTTTATGGATAGAGCCCCTCACCTCAAGACAGTACGGAAGACTTTTGCAAGTTATAGGAGATCGTATTTTTGTAAACATCGGTTCTCAGTTAACGAATGATAAATGGGATTCAGGTATCTTAAGAGGATTCTACTCTGGTATCTGGTGTTACGACCCTAAAGTGGGGTTATATCATAGATACTCATTAGCTTCATCTAAATTAAAAAATGAATCTTGTACTTCAGTAAGTAATGTTTTTACTTCTGGTTCAAGTCATTATTTATTAACTGGAGATCCTGTAATGGAAGGAGATGTTAAATACTATGCGATCAAAGTTGATAGTACAACTTTTAAACTTGCAACTACCTATGCAAACGCCATTGCAAATACAAATGCAACTTTTTCTGATGCTTCTTGGGGATTACAATGGATATTAAGAACTGATTGGGGACAAATAAATTACTACAACAACGTAGTAGGATTGTTTAAACATTTTAATGATGCTGGATCAATCACTGATGGGAAAATGCCTATATTTGCTGAAGCTCTTATACAAACAAAAGCACTAACTTCAGATCATACACTCTGTGTAGCACACTCTTTAATGGATAATATTGGTTCAATTGTATATAACAAATCTAAATCACGAGAAATCCAAGATCTTTTTTCTTCTATTATAGTCAAACATAAACCACTAATAGGAGGAGATAAAATAGTAATCAAATATAAAATTAAGGAGATGGAGGGTCAAGAATCAATCGGTGAAGCAGATGATGCAAGTCCTGATACTCGGTACATCACATGGACAAATGCAACAACTTTTACATTTACAACATCAATGATGGATGGATCTAATTTAGAAGTTGGAGATGAAGTTGAATTTCAATCAGGAGCAGGTGCAGGACAAACTGCACATATTGTATCAGCAACACTTGTTTCAACTACATGGACCATCATAGTAGATGAAGATGTGAGAGGTGGAGAAAGTGGAAATAAATCTACTGTTAGATTTGATAGGTTTAAAAAACTCGATACGATTACATCATCAAACTCTCTCGGTATTTATACAAAACAAATGAGTAAAATAGGTAAATGGATTCAAATTAAATTGGAGTTAAGAGGAGTAGATGTAACAATAGAAGAAATGATTATCAATAACAAAACACATGCCCCTGTGGTATAATAATTATATGGCACCAAATCCTTTTATACAAAATTATACAAAACCTGGATCAGCACCTGCTTTTCCTAAGTATGATCCAATTGGACAATTAAAAACTGGTATAAAATCACTAACTGGTGGAGCAACTCCTCCAGCACAGGTTAACGCACAGAATATGGGTCCATCTATTCCTTCAGGATTCTATCCACA